>JAQIFP010000072.1:0-13705 GCA_030141585.1 Ophryocystis elektroscirrha
TAATTATAATAATAATAGTAATAATAATAATAATAATTATTCTAGTAATTATAATAATAGTAGTGCGAGAAACAAAATTATTATTAATACAGTCAGAAACATAAATTTACACTGTAAATGAAGTATACTAAGCTTTTTTGTTTATTACTTTGTTCATGTGAGTGAGGAAAATCAGTTTGCTTGTATTTAAAAGTAACTGGTTCTTGTTTGGATTCAATAAAATCGTTATGGACTGGCATATATTCTAATTCTGTATGAATTTTATCTAATTCATTCTTTTCTGTGTAAACGTTGTCAAATAACGTATCAAGGCAGTCATAGGAGTACACTAAGAAAATATTTTTTTTTTTTTTTTTTGGGTTACCGGAGTCTTTTTTAAAAAACGATGGAAGTACTTCCGCTTCTTCCTGCCCATCTATTTGAGGGACATCTTTTCTTAACTCAAGTATGGTCCCTTTTGAGTTCGTTAACCCTGATATTCCAATAAATAATTTTTGACTGTCAGGACTGAAAGTAGCTCCTACGGAGCGACCAAAAAAGTCGGCTACGGTGTATTTTTGAAACTGAGAAGCTACGTCGTACATTGTAACTGTGTCAATAGATTCCACGACAGCTAAAGTTTGACCGTCTGGAGAAAAGGAAACGGCCCTAACTTCTGAACACATACTATCTAATACAAATAAAGAAGATTTTGGATATCTGATGTCCCAAATTCGAGTTGTCTCATCTTGAGAGCCAGAAGCTAGAAGAAAAGAGTTAGGGTCTGGATGCCAAGCAGATGAAAAAGAATAATCAAGATGTCCTTCGAGTTTACAGACACGGCGCCCAGCAGTAGGGTCAAATAAAAATAAAGCCTACATAATTATAAACATTTGAATATATTAGAATAAATTTTAATAATTTGCATAAACGTTTTGATGCATAGAATTATTAATCTATGGCATACAATAAATACATATAAATACATATATATATATATATATCTAAAGTTATATTTAACTATATAGAAAAACATAATTACATGATTTAATATATTATTAAATATATTAATTAATATTCTATTTAATATGTGTCAACTTATAATATAACATTATTTATATTTATTTTATTTGTTGATATTAAAGTTAATTATTTATATAAATACAGATAACAAAAATTTGTATATTACTAATATACTATATCCTCAAAAATTTACCTTGCAGTCAGCTGCTATAGATATAAGACGTCTCGTCTTATTAACAGCCATATGATTTGGATGCCATGGAAGTTGATATAGCCATTTAAGCTTGCCATCTACCGTGTATTCCGAAATCCCCGCTGAATTAAAAGATATATATAAAGATAAATTGTTGGGATCTACAGATTCAGTCATAAGGGAGTTCGAGGCTTTTTCGATTAAAATCGAGTTTATTGTTTCCTCCATATAATCAGTTACACTGTAACCATCTAGAATCTGAATATAATAAGGCAAAACATTATATAAAAAAAAAAAAGAGCTAACTTTATATTTATATTTATCTATAGCTAAAATATTTATTGCATTTATTGTGCTTTTTACTAAATAATTTATACCGTTCGTCCTCTCCATGTATTCGATATTTTTCTAGCAGGCAAAATAGGGTTCACTTTGGTTCTAGATGAATACCAATCAGGTTCATACAAGTAATGAGGACACTGAGTGTTTTTGTGGAATTCAGGTAATACACTATCGTCGTCTGGCGTTAAATACATATATTCGTAATTTGGTCCTAAATCAACAACGCTTATTTTTGAATATTCTAATAATCCTGCAGCCACAAAACCATAACGGGCGTCTAAAGTGTCAATTTTAGAAGACGAAGCCGATGATGTGGGTCCAATTATTGGAATTGTTCTAAAATTTCAACCTCATTATCACTACACTCACAAATGTTTATAATATATATATGTATATATATATATACTTGATAACATTGTCTATAACTATATATATATATATATACTGGGCATGTAGTAATATTTTTTTTTTAAAATTACCTCCCAGTAAAGGTATTTAACCCGAAAGTAGAATATTTGTGACAGTAGACGACGTCTACAGAGTTAACTGCAGTAATACAATGACGAAGCTATAGAAAAATAGAGCAAAAATAATTGTTTACTTGCGAATGAGTTAAAGTCGGGGGATATGTAGGCATGTAACTTTTCCATATATGGTATAAATTGGTATGACTAGATGCAAAGTTGTAATGCTCAGAATGGGAGTTACAGACATCTGCTAATGTCTTTTGAATACTTGGTGTTATAGATATTCTATGTTCTCGATCTCCGGGATTGTGTTTTAATCTCAATGTTCTTGTTTGTTTTCTTAGTCGTGGAGTAGACCAGCTAGGAAACTGCTTTTGATAATCTTCTCCATGGGCAATGTGATAAGCCTATTATAAAAATGTATTCTTTTGCTCTATTAATTAGTACAAATCATAAACTTACAAACTCTTATTTATTATATAACCAACATAATGTAATAAATGTGCTAATACTTATATATATGCACCATATATACCTGATATGTACATTACATATACATCATACATATATCATGTATACATCAATTTTACAATATATATATATATATATGTATCATAAATACATCATACTTATATCACATATATATATGCATACATCGTATATACATCATATATACATTATATATACATCATATATACATCATATATACATCATATATACATCATATATACATCATATATACATTATATATACATCATATATACATCATATATACATCATATATATGATCATATTTACATCATATATATACATGTATATATTATATACATATTTATAGTTTATATATAATTAATTATTTTGACTGCTATAAAATGATTTATTTATAAAAACGAAAATTTATTTTAACGATACAACATACATAGCAAATATACTATATTTTGAGTAAATGTGTATGACGAAAAAAACAGCTGTAAATAATTAAAAACTGAACTTCATAATTAATGATATTTATAATTATATAACAACAGTGATATTATTGCAGATAAAATAATTTACAGTGATGCAACTTGGAATTATAAAATATGAAATGTATCAAATTACAGTCAAAACACCAGTATCATGTTCGGAAGTTTCCCAGTGTCGATTGAAGCCAATTCTTCGGACGTCCTCTAAGAACTCCGTGTGTGAAACTGTACATGAGGGGAGCTTTGCTGTATCATCCATAGAATAAAATAAAGAAGCTTTTAATTGAGGAAACGCAGGAAATAATCCATGAGATTCTGGATTTATGGGAGCTACAGCTGTCATTTGTCTGGAACTTAAATACTGCGTCCAGTTTTTTTGACGTATAAAGGCTTCAGCTGGAATAGTTTCATTGCAATTTTGAGGCCGTTCATTTCCAGGGAAACTATCTCTCTGCAATATATTGGAAAAAAGGTTTCTATTATTGCTCATTTCAAATACAGGTAAACTGCCGATATCACTTTGTAATTGCACAGAATTATTATTGCGTAAAATGCTGTCTCTACTAAGCCGATTTCTCACTACAGAATGAAGTTCGTCTGTAGCTGTATTAGTCGAGTTTATCACGGACCTATTAGCAAGGTTTTCTCTATTACCAGAAACGTTTCGTAAGGTTTCTGTTACGTTACTGGTATTGTACGCATTATTAAAGTTCAAAACGTTCGAAATTCTGCTCGACAACACGGATTCAGTGTTTTCATTACGATTGTTGTTTCGCAATAATATAATGGGAAGAGTCTCCTGTAAGATCAATGGCTGATTTGGTCTACTTCCATTTTCACTCGCAGAATATAATAAATTGTTTCTCGAAGGTATTTGAGATTCTCTGTTAGGCTCTAAATCTTCTGTTTCACTGCTAGACGATAAGTTACGTGGATTTATTTGCAACTCTTCCGTTTCTTCTCTTGAAACAAATTCATCATTTTCTACAGGGTAAAAAGCATCCCTTATAGAAGCTCCAGAATTCCCATCGCTTAAATCGTTTGACATACTATTTACACATTTTTATTTTTAAAATTAACTCTGCCAGACCTATTAATTTCTTAAAAACTAAATAAATAAATTTTCAGTAAATTTTTACAAACCAATTTATAATTTTAACCTATCATTGTTGATTTAATTGTTTATTTATTATTTTCAACACATCACAGGTTTTTTTATTTTAATTCTAAGTGGTGAGTGTATTTTTTTAATTATGAGGCCATACCTATATATATTCCCAATACAGTATGGTTACATTTATTAATCTAAATTTAACTCCATCATAATACTAACTTTACGGAATAAATTAGTAAAGTTAGCTTCGCTTGTGGAGAATATCATCTGATTTTCTTTAATATTATAGTGTGCTTTTATATATTGTATGCAAAAAAAAGAAAATCGACAATAAAGTATTTCACTTCTATAAATAATTGAATTAAAACAAAAAGCATAAAAAATTTTTTAACAATAATTTCTATTATTTATTGTTACAAGCTATTAAAATATATTATTATAAATTAAATAACGTTATTTTTTATAAGTCGAAAAAAATTGGATAAAAATAATTATAATTTACTAAAACTTAACGCGCATATTCAATATCAATACGTTTAGATCGTTTGTGTATTTCAAGAGGATTGGGTAGTTTTTCCAAACTTTCAACCATTTGGCAAGGTTGGCAAATATCGTAAGAAGTTAAACCGCTGCACTTCTTACAGGATTTAAGTTTGTCATGTTCTATTGTATACTGTTTTGCTTTTAAATGGAATGTTGCTATCAAAAGATTTTTCACAAATTGCGGATTACAACGTTCAAGTACTTTAACAAATCCTCTAAATAGTATTAAAATTGATACAATTTAATTAATTATAATATTTAAAACAATAAGCAAAATTACATGTATTATACATTACGTGTATATATATATTTTTATTAGTATCAGTAAAATGTAACTTTATTACTGCTTATAACTTATCAATATAGCGTATTTTACCTAGCACTGTTTCTGTATGCATTTTTAGCGTATTTACACTCCATAGAAAAATAAAGAAGTTTTTTGAAATGTGCGTATAAAACAATTTCTTTTTGTGAAGAATTCATTAAAGGTTTACATCTAAAATGTGATATATATTGCTCAGTTAATTACCTAGGTATTCGGGAGTTATTTTCGCGCCCTGTTATAACTCCGGAGCATCTTATAAATCTGTTTATATCTCCTCTGAATACTGAAAATATGATATATTGTCAAATTCTCATTAAATCCTATTATATAGGTATAATATATAGGAGAAATTTTATTTAAATTCAAGCTAATTAAGTAGTAATATCGATAAATATAATACTCTAATATAATTGAATACCAAAACGGTATATATAATAATTACTTGGCTTTATTTAGTAAAATTCTTATCTCTTACTATTTACACTGACTAAATGTACGTACTGTTAAAAAATATGTTTGTATATGGACCGTATTGCTATATAAAATAAAATACTGCAATTACCATGTACTCTATGCCTGATTGACTATAGCAATAATATGCAATATATTTGTATAACCTATTTTCAAAGTTATCTGTATGTATAATAATTAATTAAAATCATTTAATAATAACTTTGCCTAACTGTTAATCAAAAAAGTTTCTGCAGCGTCGTCTAAATTGTGTCCTGTGCATAATTTTGAAGCCTATTTGTAACCTTATATAGCAAATTTTTACCTGGAAAGACTCAGCTCCTTTATCCATAGCTTTTCGTCGAAATACACCGCAATATGTGCCTACATAAAAATGTATCACATGGAGCAGATACAGTTATGTTTTTGTCCAATCTTGTTGACAACGTCATCCATAGTGTACCCATACAACTCCTGAATATAGTTGTCTTTATTATAAGGCTATTAAATAACCAAGTATCTAGACACTACCCTATTTTCACTAATTTAAGCAAACTTTATCGCTATAAAAACAACAAATAAATACAAATTTGGTTATCATAACATTTAATATCAAGCTAATACCAAGTCATTCATGAGAACATACCGCAAAAGATTTAACAACTAAGGGTAATCCATAGTCTTCTTTATTACAATTTACTGTCACCAAAGATGCATCACGGTATGTCTAATGATCTTTTAAACAGAAATAGCTACCGCAATTCCTTCATCTATAGCTAAAAGTCTCAAATCTAGTCCATAATCATAACGTTCATTTAAAAGTTTCAAAATGTATGCAAGAACAGTAGAATCTAATAAGAAATTACATTAGTATAATAATAATCTTATAATTAGCTGTGCATATATATATGACTATATGTACATATTTAATTATATATATACATGCTTATATGTAAATGTGTATATATTATGATATATATTATATATATATATAATATATATATGCATATATAAATTATTTGATGTATATATTTATATATAATTATACTTATATATGCACATGTAGGTAAATATGTATATATGATGATATGTATATACATATGATTATATGTATATGTGTATATATAAGTAACAATATATAATGTATATATATATATGATATATATATATATGATTATATGTAAACGTGTAGATATAGATATATGTATATATGTTTAAATATATATATATATATATGTTAATATATAATTATATGTATATATATCTGTATATATATGTATATACATATGATCATATGTATATGCGTATATTGCATATATATATATATATGTATATATGATGATACAAATATATGAATCTATATATACATATCATTATGTGTTTATATACATAAATGTATATTCATATAAATGTATGCATGTTTTTGATCGTATAGGAGATTATATATCATAAATTATTTATTTGATTAGACAGATATAGTTTAAATCTGTATTTTTATGTTATTGTAAGTTTATTTATAAAGACGATAAACTTATTGATTAATATATCTTGAGTCAAAGTAAATAAACTACCTTTTCCTCCGGAGACTGCAACAGCTACTCGATCTCCTTTTTTAAATAAATTATTTTTAACAATAGTTAAATGTACTTCTTCCTCAAAATCCTTGAAAAAACAACTGGCACAATGAAGCTGCTGCGATTTAGTGCGTTTTATTTGAGGAGCTGCACTTTTACAAATAGCACACAGCACCATACCGGCGTACTAAATGGTTCTAGAAACTTTTGTGCCAAAGTGTTTTTTGCAGCCTCCAATACCTCAGGTTGCCGTTATTGGTACAGAAGAGCTCAATTTTAACATTAAAGCGCTTCTTAAACAGCAGTTGGAGAAAAATAAAAAACAACTTTATTCCAGTTTCCAAATAGCAACTGGTACTTTAAATCAATGGACTGAGCATTGGAATCAAATAAATTTCGAGTCTAATTTGCATGAATTGCAGATAGACAAATTCAGGTGTTTATCTATTGAATGGATGGACGTATTTATAAGGAAATTTCCTTCCTTAATTCTTTTGTTATATGATTTTCAAAACTACCCTAAACATGTTTCATCAAACTGGAAATTGAATCAGATAAATGCAGCTAAAACCATGCAAAGTGCTGCAATGGAAACCTATAATGCTGTAAAAAATGACTTTGCAAATTATGCGGATAAAAACGCTACAACATGGACTCAAAATAAATTTATGCCTCGAATACTTCCTGTATTTATCTTTTGCTCATTTACTGATGAGGCTTCCATGCCTTTGGTCGATCTTCAAGGTGTTTTTAACCCCATTTCTTCCCATAAAGACACCTTTGACACTAA
Source organism: Ophryocystis elektroscirrha (assembly GCA_030141585.1). Taxonomy (NCBI): domain Eukaryota; phylum Apicomplexa; class Conoidasida; order Neogregarinorida; family Ophryocystidae; genus Ophryocystis; species Ophryocystis elektroscirrha. Next base: position 7,766 of record JAQIFP010000072.1, read on the forward strand.
AGATGCCGTTTTTATCACTAGCATTCAAGATATTGATATGTAGAAATATAACGGATGCACTAAATAAATGTACCTTATGCACGTATTGCTAATAATATCTGTTATATGCAGCAGTCACTCATAAAAAAAATATTATCTTATCAATAAATTATATTCTCAATACGTAATTCGCATATATTACACATCAAAAATATACTACATTAGATTCTAATTCTATGTACATGCAATAAATAATTTGTACCTTGATAAGACACTCTAAATAATAGTCTAAATAATTACTGATTTTTTTTGTATCACTTGTATTAATGGATAAATGGTATCATCGAATAATAAATATGAATTTTAACGTTATAAAATCTATTACAAGTCCAACTTTAGATACATATATATATGTATATATATATATATACTTGTATATACATGTATGTATTTATGTGTGTCTGGATATGTACATATATGTGTATATATGTGTATATATGTGTATATATGTGTATATATGTGTATATATGTGTATATATGTGTATATATAGATATAATTTTGCAAATTTATATATTTATATATGTGTATACACATATGTATATTTATCTATATGTGCGTTTAAGTATATTTATGAAAATTTAAATATTTATATATGTATATAAGAATATAAACATATATATATATATATATATGTCTATATCCTTATTCTAATCATGTATATATATATCTGTATAAATAAAAATATATCTATAAATATGTATAAACTGATAAATATTTTATAGGGATTAATTATGTATATATCATATACATATAATATATATGTATAAAGAATTGAATTTGAATAAATAAAATATTTTGAATAATTCATTAACATAATATATATTGTAATTTCACGATAAGTTGTTATGTAGAAATAGTTGTGATTATATATAATAAAATTTTGACCGATTTCTTTTAGGTTTGTAACTATGATTCAAGACTACATATACAGCTATCATTACCAAATAATGGAAGTGATCAGAGGTTATTTGCAATACCCGGAAAAAATGATAGAAATTGAAAATAAAGAAATTTGCACTGTAAGTTTTTTTATTATAAACTTATAAATACAGGCCGTGCTACAAACGGTTCTTGGATTTATAATGGAATTTGTTTCAGATGTAACTATGTCGTTGAAAACATACGTGACAGCGTGGAAAATGTTATACAACGAAACTTTCTTGGAATCTATTCAAAAGTTAACAGTAAAAAAAATAAATTAGAAAATAAATTTAATACTTTTTGCAAAAATTATTGAGCTTTGTTATATATTAATAGTTGTGTAATTTTCTTAGTTTCCGTATGTACCAGTTATACATACTACACAATAATCCACAACGTGCAATTTATCATGTACAACCCCACCAAGGTATTCTTTATTATTTCACCTATAAAACTTAGAGTTACTATCAAGTATCGTAGACAAAGAAGATCAGAGAGAGCTTCGTATACTAAAAATCCTATGGATTAGTTTAGCCAGATTTTATATTGGCGAATTAATTCAACCAGATTTTATTAATCACAAATGTGAGACAACATATTTTGACCACCCTACTAAAGTTGTATCCCGTATGTTTAATGTTGTTTGATAATTATGAAATTAGCATCGGAATTTATTCCTATTAATATATCTATAGAGAAATTATTTACCCAGGCTATATATACAGCTGCATTTTTTCAGTATATGGTAAATTCTTGAATGTGTCAAGATTAATATTCAGAAAGCGTATAAGTTAGCGCATATATGTGCAGTTATGCTCACAGAAAACACATTAAATGAGACTGTAAAATCTATAAGCAGTTATAATATAACCTACGTCATCGATTTTCTTATATACATTGTATACAAAATAAGCAGAAACTACTTACAACAGGTACTTTTATTATACAATAACAAATTATGACTATATTTATATACACGTGCATCAATATTTTACTTGAATTTGGAAGTTATTGTCTTAATGCAATAAATATTGTATAACTTGTTCCTATATACACCTACACATACTACAAAATCTAATTATGCATAATTTTATTGATATTTTCTCTATATTACACATTTATTTATGTATATTATTAGCATACGCTTAATTCTAGCGAATGTTATTTATTTTATCAAAATCTATTTATATAAAATATATATATAAACTATATATATAAGCTATATATATAAGCTGTATATATATATTATATATAAACTATATATATATATATAAACTATATGTATAAGCTATATATATATATATTATATATATTGTATATATAAGCTATACATATATACTATATATGTAAACTATATATATAAACTATATACTATATATAAAAACTATATATATAAGCTATATATATAAACTATATATATATACTATATATGTAAACTATATATATAAACTATATATATAAATTATATATATATATATATATATATTTAGTTTGTGTTTTTATCATAAATATTATGTAAGTAGAAACTTTTGTATTTTAGAATCCGAGCTGGCCAAATCACCGATGGAACATAATTTGGTTATTGCAACTTGCTAACACATTATGTGAGTTTTATGTCACTGACGAAGCTTCAAAAATATATTATTACATATTACAATTTTTACTGCAAAACTGTTATTCAAAACCTTCCAAAGTAAATCCAAATCCCATTCAGCTGTAATAAAAATAAAGTCACATTTGAGTTAGGTTCACTGATAATTTGGAGACAGTGCTAAAGCGATATTTGATGTGTATATCCAACTCCACTTTAGAGAGTACTCAAAGAGTATCAAATATACACTATAGGATGTCAAAAGACACCGAAAATTATATGAAAGAAATATGTTTGAAGTTTATAGTATCTACCGGCTATTCTATTAATATAGACCCTAATAAAAATCAACTTATTATATTGGGATTAATTGCGTGCTATCATTTCAAGCCGAATTTAATAACTATACCTCTGAAAAATATTGGAGAATTAATAACACTATATAGTAAAGATGACACCCATACATCTAAATATGAAATATATTTCCCATATATATATACATTTATATATGAAAATAATTTATACGCCATTAATATGTACCATATAAATTTTCCTGTCAATATATTCGCTGTACAATGTGATTCTGGTGCTTTATATTTCCAGTATACTCAAAGAAATAATTTTGAACAAGTATCATCTTTAGGTATTTAGCTGTCAAATTAATTAAATAATCATAGTAACTTATATAAACCACCATTTATAAATGAAAATCAAATAGTTTATCAAATTTTACACTGTTATGCTTGATACTTAATATTATAATCACGTTAATGGTTACCTTATGTTAATACTTGCAATTATATGCTTGATAATATAAAAATTTATATAATATGTATATATAAATTTATTATATTTGTATTTAAAACTAATAATATATAAGTATATACATATAAACATATATACATATATACATATATACATATATACATATATACATATATACATATATACATATATACATATATACATATATACATATACAGATATATACATATATAGAGTTATACATTAATACTTATATGAATATACATATTTATAAATATATATATATATATATATTTATGTTATTATATATATATATATTATTTATTTAATTGAATAAATTTAGGTAATTTAATTGCTGAAGATACACCATTTATTTTGGAGCCGCACACTTGGTCCAAGTTATCTTTATTATCGCTTGAAGCCAGCCATAATATTTCAAGTATAAAATTCAGGTCGATACGCTTAGGTAATATCAAAATTTGGCTAAAAAGTAATTTTACTTATTGCCCTAACGACCTTTACAAAATACAACCGTATATACCTTTTTCTCTTGAAAGTCCCAAACCGGTTGATTCCATAGATCAAATACTAACGTATCTCACTAAAATGGATTTTGACTACCTTACGAAATATTTATCTACTTTATATCCCAATTGTAACAAGTTAAGTTCAGCTTTTTCTAATACTTACTTGAAAACATGTAAATCATTTAACCGCACACAGCTCCTTACATCAATATATTCTTTTCTTATCAAAAACCCGGAATACAAAGATTCCTATAATTTATCTTATGAAACTATACAAGCTTATCTTCCTGAACTTTACCATTATTGTTTTTTTCATAAACAGCCGTATTGTTACATATATCCTTCAATCGACGTAAGACTTGAAGTCCAATTATATAATAAAAATCCTGATATATGTGTACTCGTGAAATAAAAAATTCATATATTATTTATTAAATTGTAATAATTTTATAATAAAAAACTTACTTGAAAGTTATATAATATATTTAATATAATATATTTATAGTACCTATCATGAGCTTGATAATATATATATATATATATATATATATATATATATATATATATATATATATATATAAACACAGATATATACATTTATATAAAAATAAGATATTCTCAGCGTATAATACTATTAATCTAATGTCATAAATTGCATAGCCTGACACATATGTTGCATACATAATATTTTGTATAATAGTTATTTTATTATTTATGCATAGGTTTATAAAATTCTAATATTATATTTAATATATTTTTTTTTAACCTTATCTTCTGAAATAAATTTTAAAAGATGTTACTTGAGATTTATATAGAATTTTAATAATTTATAGAGGGGATAATTTCAAATTAAACGTAAATTTATTCAGATATTTGCAAAAAATCTGTTCTACTTTACATACTGTACAATCGAAGTTCCGAATAGCATATATACAAATAATTATTCTCAAATTCAATTAATTTTGACTTACCCCAAAATAATTGCAAAGTAACTACATTAGATTATATGCAGTAAATATTTAACACAAACATATAAGCAAACTTTGGTATTTCAGTATCGTTCAAAACTCTGCCTGTGGAAATTTTTTGGTTGAAGATTTAGACTCTACCAATAATCAAGACAATAAAGTAATAAAGTAAACATTAATGACATACAATAACAAATACTTTGTATATAAATATATATTTTTTAGGAATTATTATCGTGTATTTATCACATGTGTACATATATTCATTTCTCTATCTATAATAAACGTGTATTTTACATTGAATATGGTTTATATATATATATATATATATATATATATCATATTAATATCACACAATATAATTAAATATATATATATATATATATATCACACAATATAGTTCGATGTACATATATATATGTTTACATAGATATATATATATATATATATATATATATATATATCATATTAATATCACACAATATAGTTAAATATATATATATATATATATATATTCAGCTTTGTTTATTTATAGATAAGGCAATAATGTTACCTTGCATTAGGTGGGTCAAATTTTTGCTGTTTCAAAAAGCATGGAATTAGTGGAATTGAATGTTTTGAATACAGAGCGATTTGTATCTTTGTTCTCTGAAAATTATTATTACCTCCCTGAAAATTCCAATGAAGAACACAGTTTTTTTAGAAAAACACTTGAATCTACGACTGGACATCCATTCTGTACAATGATAGCTCCTTTATTTATCCGACTTGAAAAACCTTCCAATTATAGAATATATTTCACTTTAGATTTGGCTGGATATGGTATTAATAGTCTATAAACTGATAATTAACACTTCAATAATTATATATATATAAAACTGCTACATGTATATATGTTCACAAAATTATTTTTAATATACCTTAAATAGATAAATATATTGTTCTTAAAAAATTTTACACGCAATAATTTAATTAACATATACGTATAAATATCTATTTCTCTATCTAAAATACTTTCAAAATATTATAGTCTGCACAAATGAGCTCAAAATGTCACTGCGTAAACACATGAGACAGTATATTTAAGTATGTATACCTATATATGTAGATATATAAACATATATATAT
>JAQIFP010000072.1:15243-29850 GCA_030141585.1 Ophryocystis elektroscirrha
CATATATGTGCCTATATATATTGATAATATAAACATAGGCGACGGAATAATTAATCAGCCTTGTATATTTCCATATAAGGTAATATAATCTCTTCAATCATATATTTGTATAACGGTTATAAGTTTACTGAAGAAATTAATTATATGTGTACATTTTACGAATTATTGAAGTAATAAATTCAGTAATATACGTCAATTATACAATATATATCATTTTTATGGTAAAAAGGACTAAGGTACAAATATTTTGCAATTAAATGGTGTATACAAAATAATGGGCAGCAAATCAGAGTATATACAAAGATGCAGCATCCAGTTGCATACATTGTTTGAAGATACAACAAATAAAGATGATATGCAAAAGATTTATAATGATATTGAGAAAAATATAAAGGCAGTATCAGATAATAATGAATTTATGGATGATTCGAGGCTCGAAATTGTTCCCTATTTATTGAAAATTTATAAAAACCTAATAAATACGATTTTTGATAATAACGGTATATATATAGTCTTTTTTAAGTATTCTTTAGATTCCAATAATGTGATACAATTAACTTACTGCTGCTCTATCATTTATAAACTTTCCTTGACATGTACCACTCACCAATTGTTGAAAGTTTTTCCTACTAGTCCTGACAATCTTGAGGACATTTTAAGGGTATCTGAACAATTAAATAATCCTGAAAGTGTACTGAATATACACAGTGCATATGCGCAATACACTGACATTATGCAAGAAACTCCCTGTAATAATTAAAGCCCAAATAATAAATAATTTATTGCAATAAATACATATTAAATAAACTAATGTTGTATATACTAAACAAAGTTTAGTAATATAATGTTAATATATTCAACATTTACTGTAAATATATATAATTATATATATTCAATTATTTATTCTCAAAATACTAAGAGTGTTTCTTCTAACAGGGAAATGTTTATTTGTTGCTCTCATATGGCTAAATAACGTCGCACTAAATCCATTCCCTTTGAATGATCAATATTATGAACGATTTTATGATATAATCAAATCATGTTTATTGTATGTTATTGAATATATTGACAAATTCTTATTTTTTATAATTGTAGTCAGTCGGGCGCCATAGGTCCAAAAGCAGCATATTTAGCTGGACAATTAGCACTACGTCATGATTTAAATCAAGTGAGTATTGAAACAATTCAATTTTAATATTTAAGAGTAAATTTTGTGAATTTTTAACGTGGTTATGTGAGACATACGATCGCCTTGCCGAGAAAAATGAACATAAATCAGTGTCAGTAAAGGTAGATATATAATCATATGTTACTATCAAATAGACAACAATTTTACAAACGTTTAAATACATATTAAAGAACGGAGATCCTCAAAAGCTTATACCCCACATTAATATAATAGAAGGTATACTATCTGGTGTACATTACTATCATAATACATGAATCTTTACTATGTATACATATAACTAACATATACATGTTGCATTTATAATTTGATACTAGCAATGTGCAATAAACATAGCTATAAAGCTACATCACACGCACATATAGTACTATAATATTTATTTCAAGAAATCTTTGTAACTATTAGACGCATATGTGTACATATATGTTTATTTGTTGGTAGCTTATTACATGACATTTATTAGGGTTCATTTATTAGTACTATTTTTATGCAAGAGTTATTTATAACACAATTATAGAATTCCTGATCAAATCTTTTGAAAATAACTTTCACGACGGGAAACATGTGAACCATAATAAATACTTGGTTGCTGCCATTGGGCGATTATGTCTACTGAATTCCTTAAGGAGACCAGCATCTTGGCTTTACAGAAGGAAAAACGTTAGTTTATTTGGAGAAGGTAAAAATACTTAAAGTAACTCATGTACTAAAGATTCTCCTGTTGAACGGGATAGATTTACTGATGATACATTACCAGCGGATATCAGTTTAGATTTAAATAAATTAGCAGGAATTTTATTTCAGTATATATTTCGCTCGGTATGACTTAATGAATACTATACGCTATAGTCATGAAAATTAAATATAATATATATATATATATAATAAAAAAAAAAAATAATTATATATATAAATATTATAAATTATATTACTATAATATATATTACATTATTTTATAATCATGTGTGTGATATATATACACATGTATGGTTACATATGCAAGTTTGTATAGATAATAAATATTCAACATATTAACTAAAATATCAGTACATAATTTACGCATATATAGGAAAACAAATTAAGATGGGTTGCAGCGAAAAATCTTGGACGGTTTTGCTCTAAATTGCCATACAATTTAGCTGAGAAAATAATATACAAGCTGCTGAATGAGCTAAATAAAGATAAATCTTTATACAGTTGGCATGGATTTTGTCTATTTATAGGAATTTTGATAAAAAACAACTGCATTTTACCATCAATGCTAGACGCTATTATAAACAATATTTATGAAGTAATATTATTTAGCTGATTACAGTTATTCAATAGGCTGTAACATATGAACCAGATCATTCAATTGATTCCAATTTAATTAGCTCTATACGTGATGCTGGATGCTTTATATGCTGGAACATTGCACATTCATTTGATCCACTTATTTTAGAACCTTTTAAACAAAAAATGGCTGAAAAACTTCTTGTTGTAAGTATCTAATATTGTTATATATATAGATATATATATATATATATATATATATATAAATTTCTACTGGTTTAATTATATTACCATGACATTACACATATTTATTTATGTGGCTATATATATATACATAATTATCTAGTAATACTATTATTAGGTATATATAGCTATAATCTTTGTAAATAGACAAAATGTGTTAAAGTGTGTATTCAAATAATTATAAGACTAATATTTTAGGTTAATCTTTTAGATAACAATTTAAATTGTCGAAGATGTGCTTCCGCAGCCCTGCAAGAACTTGTCGGCAGAACAGAAGGCATAACTCATGGGGAATATCTCATAAACGTTGCAAATTATTATAATATTGCTTCTTTGTAATAATTAATAAATATACTGTACAAAGGTTGTGTAAAACATATACACTAATTATGTATTCAAGTATATATATGTGTTGATCAGACAAATAGTTTAAACTAATTATCTACTTACATCAATACTATATTCTATACAATTAATATTAATTAAATTATATAAAATATATTAAATGCATATATATACATACAAAAAAAAATGGTATATATATATATATATATGTGGGCATATATGTATATGTATACACATCTATAAATATATATAGTTGAAAATATCCATATATATATATATATATATATACAGGTATGGAGAAATGTGTATATTGTGAATATATAGTTTTTAGTAGACTAATATAAACACTTCAATAAGTATATATTCGAATTATATTGTAAGTTATTGTGTTATGACTATTTTATTAATATACTAATTTTTTAGAAGAGCATCATTTTTGTGTTTAGCCCCTCAAATCGCCACAAAGTCTGCGTACAGGACAATTTTGATAGAACGTCTCATTGAAATTAAATTAAAACAGACACATCAGACTGAGCTTAGAGAACTTTATGGAAAAACGTTGTATTTAGTAGCAAGATGTGCTGAAAACATAAATGAATTACGCGTTTATTTGGAGGACTTAGTAAACCATTTACAAAAGTTTATACAAAATAAAAATTATTCCTCTGAGAAAATAGCTAATATAATAATCGCTTTAGCTGCAATTATAAATACCATAACTTTTATCAGTAATAAGAATTGTGAAAAAGTCGATCCTGAGCTTATAAATTTGACTAAATCTATTATAGACTGCATTCAATCTATGAAAGATCAAAATGTTTATAAAGGTTCACAATCAGATTCTTTACGGATAACAACATGTCATCTAATTTCTATTATTGTACAAATTCCCGATTTATTGACCGATTTAAATCTTATAAATGACTTATTTACTACTCTGATGTCTTTTTCCCGCGTATTCACAACTCGCGTTCAAGTAATAAATTATTTGCATCGCATAAATCTGTGTACTATCAATAGTTATACGTACTTATGAGTAAACAAATTTTTAGCAAATACACCTGTATATAGTCTCTATTATTTCTTATATGTTTTGTTCTATTTTATGAGTATTATTTATTATATAAAATATTAAATAATTGTATTATTTAAACAAATAATACATATACCATCAATTACTATACAAAAACTTTGTATTTGTTCTATTACTTGATTATAGGTAGCTGTAGTGGAGGCTTTTAAACAAGTATCCTTCAAACATATGGAATTCCTCGACAAACAAAACATGCCCATTCAGTCAGCAATTAATTATTATTTAGATTACTTTATAAATAAATTGCAAGAAGAGAAGTTTCCTGAATTTCGCGTTGGCTATATTTTATGTTTAGGATTTTTACCTTTTCGAAAATATCCTTTACTCATCGAAGTAAACGATTAAAATATTTATTTTACTTGTGTAAATTTATTAAAAATACGACTGTTTAATATAATAAAAATACTATGTTTACTTATTATAATGCGTTTTTCTAAATAGCCATGAAAACGTCTTTATAGCATTATATATGTAAATATAATGTTATACAACATCTGCATCAGTGTAAATTTGTGTATAAATATGTATACATAGACATATATTTATATATATAACTTTGATTCTTTAAATGATTTAGGCACTTTCCACATTTTCTTGTAATTATATATACTATATATAACATTAATGTTGCAATTAAATAATAAGCTAATAGAATTTATCTTCATTATAATTAATTTACAGCACAGAAAAATTCTTGACGTTTTATTACGTGAAGGCAAATCATATGACTCTCTGGGATTTTTCCGTACACGAGTCGCAGCATTTTCAGTTATTCCTGTAATTCTAAATAGCATGAAGAACTCTTTTGATGCTGTTATATTTGAAGTTGATTCGCAGGAGAGTAATACTATTATAAATACGCATACTTAGATTTTTTTTGTCGTATACCCTCAGATAATGTATAATTAATATATATATATATATATATGTGTATTTATATAAAATCATCTTTATTATTATTATTAATATTATTAATGTCATTATTTATTAATTATTTTAGAACATATGTATGATTATTTACATTTAATTAATTTATTCATTTTTAGTTACATATACACATATTAATATGTAGGTCTGTGAATACAATGAATTGAATTCTCATAAATGACTTAATAAATATATATATATATATATATATATATTATAATATCAAAATTTATGTATAAATGTTGATATTTATGTAGAATTTTTTGAAGAGTATAAATATGAGTATAAATGAGTTATTTAAATATAATAAATAAGTATATATATATATTGTTTAGATGAAGACGTGGTGAACATCCCAGAAACGCTTTTAGAAGCTTTAACAACTGCCGCAAATGATTTCACGTATGATGAGCATCTGGGTTCAATCGGGAATAGTGTGCGCGATAGTTCTCTTGAAGTTATGACGTATATTTCAGAAAATTTTAATTTACCTGTACAAATGCGTCAAAAAATTATGCAAATGATTTTGTATAATATCTATAACTCAACTGAGCCAAATCGAGCTATATATTTACTTCATCGAATCATTGCACACTATAGTGATAATCCATTTCCTCAACAATTTATATGTACATGGCCATATCAACGAATATACCTGAATTACTCTTACGAATGTTATCCTAATAAAATGTATATTACAACAACTATGGATTATATTTCTAGTGTATTTAAAATAGCTAAAAATTCATCTCCTAAAACAGGCAAGATTTCAGCTTATGTTTTATTAGGAACAAAGTTACGAAATGGAGAAATATTGGAACCGGTTCTTCATTGTATTAATGCTTACTTTGATAAAATATTTAAAAACATTTCAGAATATACAGAAAAAAATTATACAATAATGAGTGCTCTATTTCATAAAGATAATAGTACAGAATATTCCATTGATTTGCCAGATAAAGATGAAGAATGCGCTAATGTAGATGCCATAATAGAAGAAGCTGCTTTAAATGACCAAATAGAGTCATCTTCCATAATATGCTGGAATCCTTATTACTATACTTCATGCTCTACCGTCAAACTTTACACTTCCATTAAATTTAAGATATATACTCAATATAAGTATATATATGAAACATTTGTAAATTTATGTGAAATACAATTGTACCGGGATTATATTCTTAGTGGAGTTATAAACAACTTTCAGCCATTGATGCCAGAATCTGAATGTATTAGACCTTTTCTAGTTTATTTGTATACAAATAGATCGAAGAACCATTTTGATGATATCATTAATCACATTATATATATTACCACACATAAATTACCTAAAACAGACATACTATTCAACCCATATGCTAGGTGTAAAGTCTCAAATAAACTGGGATTAATAAATGTTCTAATATCCAGGCAAATTATGGATTCTTTAAAATGTAAGTTTAATATACTGTATATTAAAATTGCATACTATATATATATATATATATATATATATATATATGTATATACATATATATATCTATTGAATAGATAAATTATTATTTATTATTGAATAAATTTATTTTTTATAGCAAAACCGATTTTGACGTTGGCTAGAAATATTTGTATTAAAAGCCAAAATATGGCTGATTTGAGATCTGCCATAGACTATGCTGGATGGTTATTGGTATTTATGCAGCAATCCATAAGCTTAGTGAAAGAATTGTTTTTTATGGGATTGTCTCACAGGTATTCCTAAATAACAAATAAATAAATATTACTGATAGGTTTCCAACTATTCGAGATTACACAAATGTGACTATTTGCGGGAAATTATTTATTTTAAAAGCTGTGAAACCTTTTTCGGAGTACTTAGAGAAATTAGATGAATTGACAAAATTGTTTTTAAATGTTGATTGGATCAATCTATCGTTGCAAACAGCCTCCAGTGAAGCAGCCCAATTGACTGAAACATTACAAAAAACAATTCTTTCAATAGAAAATGCCTAAAAACCAACAAAAGACAACAAGAATTTATTTGACTATACATTCAATTAAAATGCACTATCAGCAAAATGGTAGTACTGGTATATATGTAAATATTTTTTGAAGTCCGTACTTATATACACAAAAATATACCTTTACCAATTATTTTTGATACTCACTCAAAGAAACATAGTAAATTAACAAATAGATCGTTATATATGTTTATCCAAAATATAAAATAACAGCTTAAATATATATCCGTTCTGCATCTATAAAGCACTTATTAAAAATAAAGAATTCCTGTTGTATGGCATTTAAATACGTTTCCTAATTATAAGTCACAAATGCTTCGCGATCTTCTTCTTCAAATGTATTAAATGGGTTTGGTTTTGCATCTCTAAAGTCCATTAGTTTATCTTGAAGTTGTTGAGCTTCTTTAATACAGCCCATTCTGAAGAGATTTTCCATTTGAGCTACCAGCATTTTTTGTTGTCTCATGGCCTCTATTTTACTACTATCTGAACGAATCACGTTTAATGTGGATTCAATTTCTTGTTTCTTTTTATCACTCCTCAATTGAGCAAGCTCCACCCTAAAAGTTTTAAGTTTATCCATTTTATGTATCAAATATTGCCACAAAATCAAATAACTAAATCTTACTGTCTCGCTGTTTCATCACTATGGATTAAGTCCAGCATAGCTGGTTTATATCTCTTCAGCTTTTTGACATGTTTTTTCTCCCATTTCTCTAGATTGTAATATTTTTTATGAGGAAATGTCGCTGTATTATAGTCTTCAATAAATTCCGCAAAATATTGCTTCTCTCCCCATAACGGCAACGTTTCAAAGTTTATACCTTTGACTTCTAGCAACCACAAATTAAACTCTTGCTGTTTATTTTTGAGATCTTCTTCTTTGATAACACCGTATTTTCCCCAACTTGTGATCACATATGATTCTGCACTCAAATAACTTCATTATCTGTATCACTATAGATTTATAGCTATTTAATCATTATTATGCAAGCATGAGCAATTTATGTATATACTTTGCCTCACTTTCTTTTTTTTTGTTTCTTTTTTTCGTGTTTCGATGAGAATCGGATTTTTGATGTTTTGAAGCTGATTCGATATTCAGTGAATTCAATGTTCTATCTAATGAAGAACGTTTTTTCCAGTCATACATCCAGAATCTATTTTTCGTAAAACATTTCTAAAGTTTATTCAAAAAAATAAAGAAGTTATTCTTATTATTTTGGATTATTCCTTATATAGCAAAATTAATTCAAATTTGTAAAATAATTAAAATATTTTAATTTTGTAACACTTTTTTCAGAATTATTTTGTTATTTATTATGTGATTTATGTCGGGAGTCGAACAAGTAAATTCATCTCAGGTAATTATCTATATGATAAATTCTAAGGTAAATTTTTATAAAGACATTTTCTTTAGCAACCGTATATATTTCGTACTGAAAAAATATTTGTAAGGTTTTGAATATTTTTAGATTTTATATAAGATTGGGAATTTACCACCCACAGCTACAAGAGCATCTTTGCAACATTATTTTTGCGAATACGGAAAAATAACAGACTGTGTTCTCATGGTATAACAATGCTGCCTTAATTATGTATTAAGGTCAATAAAGACGGTTCTGGAAGAGGTTTTGGATTTTGTGAATTTAAGGATCTTGAAAGTGTTGATAATATCATAGATGCTTGGGCAAATCATTACATAAATGGCCAGGTACATTTTTACGTATGAATATCTTATGTATTGAGTTCATTTAGAAGAAAACAAATTGTTTACATAATTGCGTTGAATATCAATAAGTGCTTATGTAAATTTTTATCGTACTTCAGACAAGTAATTGTGAATGTATGTCAAGAATAGGTATTATATATAAACATCCATTACTCATGTTTACATGTATATGCAATGATGAATTCATTACTAATATAGTCAAAAATAGTAAATGTCTAGTTAAAATATATAAACATATATACATATATATCAATATTTGAATGTTTATTTTTTATAATAACTGACAAACTAGTTATCTTCACAAATACCAGTAACGCAAATGAATTTAATTATGTTCTTATGATTAGTGGGTCGAAGTTAAACGGGCGAGTCCTGAAAACGGATTAAGAAAATATGGTAAACTTCGGGGAACGAAGTCTGTACAATCTCAGGGCAATGACCCGTGTAATTATGAGGCTTAAACCGGATTAATTAAATCAATTTATTCAGAAAACTAATTTTTGAAGATTACAAAAAAAACCCTAAATATAATCGTATTTATTTTCAATTTATGCAAAGGGCATGTTATGAGTTTACTGAAAAATTTTGATTTTCCAATAACATAATAATAAACCAAATACATTGTTTATAATATAGTTTCAGTTCCATACAATTAACGGCTGACTTAATATTTCTTAAGATTATTGAATGCATCAATTTTGGCTTTGCCTGAAATACCTTCTTCTCATATGTACTTAATACAAATCTAAACGTAGACTGTACAAGTTCAAAATTTAGGGTATAATGTATCGAATTATGTGTACGCAAATCGTTCATAATTAATGGATCAGGACTGTTTAGAGAGAAACCGTCTTCCATTGTCCAAGCTGCCACAAGTTGCGCAGCTTCTTTGTAAGTCAAAACTTCTAAAAGCCATAACATGTTAAAGCAGTTCTTATAGAAAATTAAATAACAATATATATATATCATAAACCATGATAATTGTAATATATATAATTCATCTATCAAATATTTGCTGAAATAATAAGTATTTTAGATATATGCTTTACATCTAATAATACCATATGGTTAATTAGCCAATTGTGTAATATGCAGGACTAGTTACAACTTAACTACATATAAACTATGCAAACAGATAATTTAAACATATAATTTCAGTGGAAAGTATTTATATATGTACAGTGTCAATCGTTATATATAAAAATTACCATTGGGCTTGATAAGCTGTTCAAACATGACTGAAGACTTTTCCCTAGAGTAAAATTCTACAAGTAAATTATTAATAAGTTCTAGTTCTGTGGGATATTTATTATCTTTAAAATAAGTGAGTGTGCTAAATTTTAGGTGTATAGCAGATAAATGTTTTGGTTTCATATGATGGGTGTCAAATATAGGCTCATTTTTCCATTTGGCGTCATAAATGCATTTAAGTATATTATTGAGATGTTTACAAGCTTCAATGACAGAGTTATTGCCAGTCTCAAAAACTCGCATACTTCCTGTACGCCATTCAAATAATATAAAATTCCTATTTTTGGTAGGGACGAAATCAAGTTTCTTTCTATTACATGTAAGACTTTCGGACTTGGTGTGTATAATAGAATTTGATGGTAAAGATGTTGAAAATGATTTTTCTAAAGTTACAATTTCACTGTCATGTATGCTCCACCAATATCCTTGTAAATCTGGGTTATATATATTAAAGCTTATATTGTCTATAAACTGGCGCATAATAGATTCCAAGCGTACTGCACGATAATGGGCATAAACTCTTTTTCTAGCAATAGAATTTATAGGTAGTTTTTTCAGAGTAGGAGTTTGCAACACAAAAGAAGAACACAGCAATAATTGATGAAGAGGCAGCTGTTTTCTCCAATTTTTCGAATGAGTAAAATACGAGTCATATATGTTATCTAAGTCCTCTCCATTTGGCGAAATAAAGTTAAACTCTATATGCAAAATATTGGTCGCCTTTTTTGCTTTAAGTAAATCCACTTCATGAAAATTTTCAACATTATATTGTTTAATATTCATTCGGAAAACTTTGTCTTTACTATCTACTGAGTATTTCTCACATGGGCAACTATCCATGTTAAACTGCAAAGTATTATTTTTTAACGTCTTAACATTTTCTTCCAACGAAGGAAGAATTGTTACGCAATACCGCTCCCAATTAAAATCAAGACTTTGTTTTTCTGATAAGATCAATTTTCTTTTGTATCCATAAGAACACGCATTTATAATAGACTGCTATACATTACGTACGTAATTAAGTAAGACGAGAACTTTTACTCAAAGTTTAATCATGAATAATATGAATATATAACGTTTTACATAATCAGCATAGCCTTATTCTAATATACTTATGAATATATATTGTATCTATAAAAATTCATTTGATAAATATTTAATATTAATTTATAAATAGTAATTATTGATATAAAATATTTTTGTTTGATATTTTATATATAAATTATTCACTAAAACTTAAAATAATAATAATTAACAATAATAATAATAATAATAATAATAATAATAAACAATAATAATAATAAACAATAATAATAATAACAATAATAATAATAATAATAATAATAATAATAATAATAATGAATAAAGTTTTTATATTATATTATGCCAATTTATAAAATTAATGGTAATAATACAAACAAAAATACAAAAAGTTGATAATAGCATAATTATCTAGTATAAATTTATAGCTGAATACGAATTATCATTATTTTATATTAAATTTTTAACTATAAACATACATTATTAAATTTATATAATTATGAATATATAAAAAGCTATTTTTTATGAAGAAATATATATATATTAATTATTTTAATGAAATTTTATAAAATAAATTAAAAGTGCATATTATTAAACATACGAAAATCAGGATCTTCTTTAGATTCGTGTTCTGCTTCTAAACCGGTTTGTTTAAGCTCCTTCTGTTCAAATTCTTTGATAAAGGCGGTATTGAACCTTAGCCGCTTAGCTAAAATTTATTAATAAGACTTCCTTCTTACAAGCAAAAGTGTTTGCCGCAGGTTGGTTTGTTTCGTCATTTTTTTCCGAGCATATATATAATGGTAATGAGTTACATTTCATGAATGGGGATTTTTTTTTGGATATTGTTACAAGCTCTAGAGCTGCACTTTTAATTAATTTTACATTATTTATTTTTTTGGGTTTTTTACTCGAAATCTTAGATGCATTATTTTTCAATATTTTTGCGTCTTCACTTGAGAGACTATTTTTTTTCGATTTTTTTCGTTTTTTTTTCGAACTTTTAAATGTTTTTGAGGAATTTTTTTTCTCAAAAAATGTTGTTTCAGCAGATTCTTCGCATTTTGGTTTGTTGTTAGGAAATGTTGTAATTGTATTTTCAAAACTAGCATCACTCGAAATAGTAACAAGTTGAGTCGAACCAGAATCGTTTTTTTTCAGTGAAAACCGATCAACTTCTTTTCCCTCTAAAGTGCACGAATTTTGGGACACATCTTCTAAATTGTTTGGATTGTCGCTTTCCTTTGAATTTACACTGCTTTCCATTGAATCTGAACCAGAAGATTCGAAGGAAACAGCTTTTGAAAGTTTTTGATTACCAATTTCTACTGGAATGTTGAATCCAGTCTCATCTTCCACTAGTTCGAGCTTTCCTGGCATCGGTTCTATGATTGTAGAATTTACTAAACTTTTTTTGCCCAAACCTTCTTTATTCGTAATTTCTTTTATCAATTCACTTTCTGTGGATTTCTTTTGTTCTGATGCGCTTTCTGTATTCTTTATTTCAATATTTTTAAATTCTGGAGGTTGAATTTCTATTTTGTTAAGCTCCGATTCTTTCGTCTCCACTTTTTCGAGTTTCATTTCTTCCTTCTCTACTATTTGAAGTTCCGTTTCTTCTTTTTTTACCACTTCAAGTTCCGTTTCTTCTTTTTTTACCACTTCAAGTTCCGTTTCTTCTTTTTTTACCACTTCAAGTTCCGTTTCTTCTTTTTTTACCACTTCAAGTTCCGTTTCTTCTTTATTTACCACTTCAAGTTCTGTTTCTTTTTCATTAACTATTCCGAGTTCCGTTTCTTTTTTATCTTCTCTTTCGTGTTCCGTTTCTTTTTTATCTAGTTTTTTGAGTTCCGTTTCTTTTTTATCTAGTTTTTCGAGTTCCGTTTCTTTTTTATCTAGTTTTTCGAGTTCCGTTTCTTTTTTATCTAGTTTTTCGAGTTCCGTTTCTTTTTTATCTAGTTTTTCGAGTTTCGTTTCTTTTTTATCTAGTTTTTCAAGTTCCGCTTCTTTTTTATCTTCTTTTTCGAGTTTCGTTTCTTTTTTATCTGCTCTTTCAAGTTCCGTTTCTTTTTTATCTAGTTTTTCGAGTTCCGCTTCTTTTTTATTTTCTCTTTCGAGTTCCGTAAACGTTTTATCCACTATTTCTAGCTTAATAATTTTTTTGCTAGGTGTTTCAGCTTTATTTTGCTTTAAATCTTTACTCCTTTGTGTTGAATCTCCGTTATTTTGATCAATTCCTGTGAGCCTTTGGTTGGAAGTGTCAAAATTTTTTTCCCTTAGTAATTCTAAGTTGGATTCTGCTGGTGTCGATTTTGCTGAAGGCCTTAATTTCCAGAGTTTAGGATTTCCTGGTATGTTCTCCATTTGTGACATCTTTTCCTCTTTTTGGCTCGAATTCGAGTTACACAACTTTCCCTTGCTATAAATCGTCTCAATTGTCTTTGTTCTTATTACCCTCATTTCTTGGGACATATCTCTATAGTTTTTTGGAGATACATAACTGTAATTTAGTGGATTCGTATAATGACATCGTGCTTCTATTGACTTTCCCTTTATGCACTTTTCTTCCATTGGAGGCACATATTGGATACGTCTATCACTCGAAAAATGCTTAACAGCTAAATTTGAAGACGTTCTATCAAAAGAAACTCGATTATTATCTTTGCTTTGAAATACATTTTTTTTATATATCGGTTTTGGTAAAGTTTCTATAAGTTTCGGTATTGAAGATACGCTCGAAAAGTTAGGAGTCAATAAGTCATCCTGTTTCAAAAAAGTTGGTAACAATCTTATACGAGCTACGGTAGTTGGATCCGTGGGTTCCAGTCTCTGATATGTGATATCAATACTTGTAGATCTCGAGTGAGAAACATGTACTGGAGAGGAATAATTCGAGTAACTGCTATATCGTTTACAGTTAGGTAATAAGTTATATTGTGTATTAGACGCTAGCGGCGTCGATGTAGGTGTCTTTTCATTGAATATATTGTCATATATTGGAATACTTTTACTGTCTGCTACTGGGATAAATCGCATATTATTTTGCAGAAAACCCTCTTTATGTTTCCTGTTAAAAACATGTCTTTTTTTTATTTCAAAAATGCACAATGTCAGTTATTGTGCACAATTAACGTTAAAATACATTTTTTAATATACAGGAAGAAACTTTATTAATAAATTTTTCCAGTATTGTCGCATCCTAAATATAAGTAAAGCTATGTATGGTTAATATATTGACATGAGAATTATAGACAGTGATATATATACGTATACATATATGTGTATATAAAGCTTATACTCAAAAGTATTCATCTGTGTATATATATGTGTATATATATGTGTATATATATGTGTATATATATGTGTATATATATGTGTATATATATGTGCATATATATGTGTATATATATGTGTATATATATGTGTATATATATGTGTATATATATGTGTATATATATGTGTATATATATGTGTATATATATGTGTATATATATGTGTATTTATATGTGTATACATATGT
>JAQIFP010000072.1:29867-39867 GCA_030141585.1 Ophryocystis elektroscirrha
TATATGTGTATATATATGTGTATATATATGTGTATATATATGTGTATATATATGTGTATATATATGTGTATATATATGTGTATATATATGTGTATATATATGTGTATTTATATGTGTATACATATGTGTATATATATGTGTATAGATTTGTGTATATATATGTGTATATATATGTTTATTTATATGTGTATACATATGTGTATATATATGTGTATAGATATGTGTATATATATGTGTATATATATGTGTATATATATGTGTATATATATGTGTATATATATGTGTATATATATGTGTATATATATATGTGTATATATATGTGTATATATATGTGTATATATATGTGTATATATGTCTATATATATCTGTATGTATGTGTGAATATAAATATTATTATATATCTGTTTATTTATATGTATTGAAGTGTTGTTATATATGTATATACTTTATGCTTATGTCTGTATAATGTATGTAAATATATAGTTTGTGTATATAGCATAAATAATAAATAGCGTTATCGAATTTTGTAAAAACATACTTTTTTTTACATCTTTTATACATATATACAGGTGTCTTTTAAATGTGAATTATTTTTATGTTTTGTTGAATAATACATCAGTGATCAATCGATGGCATTATTTAGTTTGATATACTGTAAACGTGTGCATATTTACAAATGAAACTCAATATTATTGTATAGAGGCTATTTTAAGCATTAAAATAGTATACGCATACAATGTGGGAATAAAAAAAATTTTAATAAAAAATATACTTTTTTTTTTTTTTTTTTTTTAGATAATTATTATGTTGATTATTTATATTGATCAATTATATTGATCAATTATATTGATTGATTATGTTGAATAATTATAATAATGGTTTTGAAAAACATATTAAATTTGGAAAATAATATTAAAGAGTATATGTGTTTAAATGGTATAGACGGTAAATTACGTGCTTCAAAAAATAATTACTTTATATTAAAAAATGCTGTTTCCAAGATACTTTGAAACTCCTTCTGCAAGTGAAGAAGGTAAAGAAGAAAGAAAAGAATTCGAAAGTTCTGATGACCACGAGTCACACGTTGCAAATTTAATTATAGCGAGGATGCAAAATCCACAGGATTATGAACTAATGGAACGCCGGTTGAGCGAAAGAAATAAAAGATACCATTACGTTTTACCTGAAGATATTGATTCCGATGAGAGCCTTCAAATTATTTTAAAAACTAATCCAAATTACAGTAAAATTATAATGATTGGCCCTACAAGAGAAATTAATTTAAATAGTATTAAATGTAGTAAAAGTAAAAAGAAAATTTCTGGGCCTGCTTGGATGTATGATTATGTTCGATATTTGATTGGGCAACCTCAATATTAAAAAAAAAAAAATGGATTTTTTTTTTTTTTTCTTTTATACATAGTTAACAATTTTCAATTATTTTCTATTTTCAAGCTAAAGTGGGTTTGAAATAACATAAGAACATTCTGTTTCGTTGATAATTTCAGTGTTTTTATATTTTAGTTTCCATATAAAAATAGGTACAGAAACTCCAATTATTACACCAAATATGACGTCGGTTGGATGGTGCATATAATCAACTATTCTTGAAGTAGCGACATATGCAGGCAACATATGTAAGACTACAAATAAAACAATATTTCCGCTTATTGAAGTATATTTGTGCCGCATAAGCCTTTCATAAACATATAATGCCGCATAAGTCCATGTGGAAAAAATTGTTGATGCATGCCCCGATGGGAAAGAATCAT
Source organism: Ophryocystis elektroscirrha (assembly GCA_030141585.1). Classification (NCBI taxonomy): domain Eukaryota; phylum Apicomplexa; class Conoidasida; order Neogregarinorida; family Ophryocystidae; genus Ophryocystis; species Ophryocystis elektroscirrha. The sequence goes on from JAQIFP010000072.1 coordinate 31,640, forward strand.
AATAAACTGGATTTACAGATTCAATCATTCTTGGTCTCGTTCTTGGGAAAACCATTTTTAAGAACTCCGTTATAAATAGAGTTAAACTTAAAGATAGCGTTAAATTATCAAAAAAATAAATAAAATCTGTCCAAATCTTTTTTTTATTCAAAGTTTTTGTTACAAAGAAATACAGAAACATAACAAATGGAATCAAAAGGGTTAATATTAACAACAAGGATAAACATAACATTGAAATTTGCTCTTTATGACAATGCAATTCATCTGAAGAATCAGATCCGCATTTTATAAATTCATTAATAAATCCAAAATTTGGTCTTTGCGAATTTAATTTACTGAATATATAACTAGACCCCAATAAAAATACTCTAATCGTAAATTCAACAAAGAAACTTATCCATTTATGGTGCATAGATTGATTAGTGGCAGAAGATGGTAACATAGAAAAAATTACGTGCGTTATTATTGAAAAATTGATATCTTCATGTATTTTTTGTGACACTATACACTTTTTATTATTAATAATAAATGTATTTAAGGTACGGTTGCACAAATAGGTAAAACTTCAATTCGGGTTTTATTTAACAAATATCACGTAGATATACCATGAATGACTAAAATATAGGAATATCGGTTTGTTATTAGGTGTATATATATAGCAGTAGTTAGATAGTGTATTATATACATTTAATACATAAATTTCTCTTATAGTAATGATACCTCATGTCTGCCTGAAAAAAGGAATGGTAAATATGCTTAAGAAAGTAGATGGTGAATGATGCTGTAAAGTTTAAGAAACAAAACTTAAATCACTCGCATGCGTTGTCAAGTTCAATATTTTTTTTTTTGAATTATTATATTGCTTATATAAGCTTTTTTGTTTCTCTTTTAGAGTTGTTAATTATAATATCACATGTTCAGAAATGGGTATATATACTAGTCTATCTGGACATTTGCTTGAGCACAATATTGCTATCATCAATATATAATCGTAAATTTCTTTTAATATTATATTTCCTCATTGTTCCATTTTTATGTACTTCGCAGAATCGTAATAATTATATCCTTCTCAATTTTGTATGCGGTTGTCGTCGTATGGAAGCGCTAGTGTTTATTTGGGAAAATCTAATTTCTCGTGCAATCAATTGGATAAATCGACTGATTAATTTATATAAGGTATTAAATAATTCATGGACTCCTAATTATAATATAACTGAAATGTGTCAAAAATATATTTCTAGCAATCTGTTTGCTCAAAGATGTGTAATTTCTAATAATATATTGAAAAATAATGAAAATTCTTTGTTAAATTTATCTTTGTCTACCGCCCAGCTGTCAGTAGAAAAATTCCCACAAAAACCATGGTTAAAAAATTGTAAAACTTCCCGTCGTTTATCGGAACCTTTGAATATTTGTAGCATTAATCAATTAGATGAGTTTAATAAATCGATATTTATGTGTGTTGAAGCTCATATACCAGAGTTACGTCAAAAATTGTTTGATCGTGAAATTTGGTCAAGTCCAGAGTTAGTTTGTACTAATGAAATAAACTTATTGAATCCTAAAGAAAGTCAAAGGAAAAACAAAGAATTTACTTTGAATGAAATTGATGATCCATTGATGCCAGGTGTAACACCACAACCTCTGGATCCTTTAGTAGTTGAAAATGTTGTAGATAGAGCATTATCAGCATGTACTTCAAATTCAACACATCATCAATTTTGTGACCAAATTCCTTCGCAAACAAATGTCCCAAATCATGCTTCAAACCGTTTAGTTCAAATTTGTAATAGAGTACAAGAATATAAGTCTTTACCGTCTGTTTATTTGTATCATAATTATCCCACATTATCTTCAACGCTCTCCCCACCTTCTTTGATGAATAATACTACAGATTCATCTGATAACCAAGAAAACATATTTTTGAACAGTTTGTACAATAAATCGAATTCTTTATCATTTGCTCACAATTATAAGACTATAGGTATGCAATTTACTCATTATAGTCAACCCGAAGAATTCGATTTAATCGATGATTGTTCACCAAACCAGCTAAAAAACAGCATATATTATCCTTTTTTTAATAAAGTCATACATAGCAATATTAAATATTCTAATTATCCTCTTCATAAGAATTTGTCCTTTTTTCCCAAACATAAATGGTCTGACCGCAACTTCAAGAAACCTCCAAGCAGTTATACCAATGGTTTATTCAATAAATTACAATTTGTTCAAATTAAAAATTCCAATGTAAATAATAATAGAGACAATTTGTCAAAGTCTAATGATATTCCCTGTCCCGAAAAATTCAATAATAATTCCCATTTAATAAACACCAATGCAAATAACCTCAAACGCTTAAATAGTTTTTCCCATACCAACTTAAATGCACTAATTAGCGCTGAACAAAATAATCTAAACTCTGCTTATGAATGTTCTGAAGTATTCTTACAGTTTTATCCCAATTATAAACAAACGTTGAATAGTAATCATAAAAATACAAAAGTAAGTCATTGCATACATATTTTATTTATTTCAGTCAACAAAGTCTAAATATGCTTACACGCAAACAACTTGGGTAGAGTTAATGAATAAAAATAATGCCGATACCACATTTGAACATAATGTAGGCAGTAAAATATGCTCCACCATGAATAATAAAATTCTTCATTTGCTAAAGTTATTATGGGCTTGGGAATTTCCTATCACTGTATTCAATGAAGTTACACAAAATAATGCATTGATGTATATATGGCAAGCGACTTATTTTGAGCTTGGTCTAATAGATGCTTTAAATATTGATGTTCCATCTTTTTTACTCTACACCTTCCGTGTACAAGAAGCATATATTTCAGATAACCCCTTTCATAACCAATTACACGGAGCAGATGTTACACAAACCTGTTTTTGGTTTCTTACTACAGGTGGATTATGGAATACAGCTAAATTATCTTCTCTCGACTGTGCTGCTTTTTTATTTGCTGCTGCAGTACACGACATTGGTCATCCAAAACGAACAAACGCCTTTCTTTCTAGAACTAACCATTGCTTAGCTCTAAGATATAATGACGCTTCAATTTTGGAAAATTATCATTGTGCAGCAGCATTTTCTGTATTTAAAGTAAGATTGTAATTAAATTAAAAACACTTATATTAAACTAATAATAAAAATGTTATTTTTCAATCAACTTTTACTAAAACACGTATTTGACTTTTAATTATATATATACATATTTATATTTAATAAAAGTTCATATTATATGAAATTGCGTAAATTTATGGGTTTCTTTTAGGATGAACGATATTATTTTCTTAAAAAATCTCCACCGGAAACATACACAAATTTGCGACAAAGAGTTATTCAATGCGTCTTAGCTACGGATATGAGTTCCCATTTTTTCTTAATGGCTGTTTTGAATATACGACAGTCATCTCCAGATTTCCTAAGTGATAGTCAACCAGAAGATAAGCAAGTTCTAATGAATTTTTGCCTTCATGCATCAGATATATCTAACTCCGCAAAAGAGGTATTTAATTTTTTTTAAATTGTTGATATTAAGTTTAATGTTAATAATATATAAACAATAAATAATAGTATAATAATAATAATAATAATAATAATAATAATAATAATAATAATAATATTAATAATAATAATATTAATAATAATAGTATAATAATAATAATAATAATAATTGAATGTTGATATATATACCGAGTATATATGTGCATTTGTAATCATGCAGACATCGATTTCCGTTTATTGGTCAGAACAAATTATGAAAGAATATTTTGATCAAGGAGATGAAGAACGGGAACTGGGTCACAATATATCTTTATACGCAGATAGGTGATATATAACTTACCTTAATATAAATAAAAATTCTTTAGATATAAAGTTAATATAGCAGAATGCCAGTGTCAGTTTTTATCGACTATGGTAGTTCCTTTATATCAATTATTGAATAAATCCTTTCCCCAGATGAAAGTATAGATAGATTTATTATCTTTTCTAACAGATTTGTTTGGAATATTTAAGCATAAATCAGTCATTTTGGTTCAAACATTTAAAATATATGGACGATCAAAAAAAATCTGGTAAACATACGTTACCATTAGTGAAAAGTAAAAAAAAAAAATGTTTTTATTCTGATATATATAAGGTTGCATAAAAAATCAATATGTACAATTGTTTTTGCAGTCAAGTTGTAAAGATTGCTATCCAAACTTAAAATCAGGGGTAGATGATACAACGGATATGAATTGCATATATCCTCTGGATTATGGCTGTTTTCATAGACAGAAATCATCTCCATTTATCAGTTCTTTATAGCTCACTTATCGATGAGGTTGAGCGTGGTTACAAATCATCTAGGTAATTATTTATTCTGCAAACACTATTCTTATATTTGTCCTCCTCTAGCATCTTAATATATGAGTGCTCAGCTTCTTCCATCTTTTTATGGCTTGTTCCTTTCGAGCAATATAATTCCAAACATTCTCTAAGTAAAGTGATCCATGTTATTTATAACATACTCATTCAAGTTAAAAAAATTGAGTCCCCATTTAAATATAGACAAGATTTTTTCCGCTTGTTGATCGAAACCCTAATCGCATATATAATATATTCTTTTCATAACGTTATTATTTTTTTCAACTATAGATTCTATATGACTATAAGCATTACCAAAATTTTCAATCCAGCAGCAAGTGCTTCAACACAAGATAACTAACAAACCTTATGTAAAATAATGTTTGTCTACTTGATAAGGTTTTCCATAATGTACAGAATTCGCTGCGAGCATGAAAGGCACTACGTAAAATAACATATTCAATTATGAATGTACCAAGTAATTCACTATTACGTAATTAAGTTGCGTTCAAACCTAAGTAAAATTTACTTACAAACAAGAATACTAAAATACGTTTGTACACAACAAGTACACAACATATAATATATATATACAATATAATAATATTATAATTATTATTATTATTATATAATAATTATTATTATATATATATATATATATATATATATATATATATATATATAATCATTTATATATATAATATAACATCTATTATATTATTATATTTTATGTAATATATCTTAAATATACGTAATAATAAAAACTACCATATATTATATTATATATGATATAATATACAATATATAATATAAAATATATAATATATTTATGTTATATATTATATGTTATATATTATATGCCATTTTTCATATATTTTATTTTATATCTTATAAACTATACATTATATAATATATATTATACTTAATATTATTTCACATTATAAATTTAAAATTTATTTGTTATTTATACTTATATAAATACATAAAATAAACTTTTATTAAGTGTATAATCAAAAATATTACATATTCGTTCTCTTCCTGTTTTGATAGTACGGAAAGGTACATTATCCAAACCTTTCCATGAACAGTCCACAACACACAAGCCTCGTTCAACAACTAGCTTCAAATCTTCTTTACTCAAGAATTTTTTGCCTGTAGGTCTATAGGCCATAATAACACTATAAATTTACGATAAAACAATTCCAGGGAATTTTTGGTTTATGTTCAGTAACCTGGCCATTTTAAATCGTAGTAATTTTCTTCCTGTACATTTCTTGGAGTCACACTGTTTAAAGTCCCATAGAGCTAACTTGACTTCAGTCTGCTGCTCAATTTCCTCTGAAGAACTACTTTCTTCCGACATATTTATAGTGTACCTGGAAACTCTGAATCACATTATCTAAGACGCCAAATTAACCTTAAATATTTGAAGTAAAAAGCAGTGTATACATATTCACAATACTTGATTAATTAAATAATAATTTAAAAGTTTAGGTTAATGTTAAGATACTAGCATAGATTAAGTTTATATGCATATATATAACTATAGATGCAAAACACGCAACTAGAGGTATATTTGAGTTATATTCATGTATGCTAGTACAAGTTATATAATCAAAATTTAATATAAGAAATACAAGTTTAATAATAGTACAGTAAGTACACATTAAGCAAATCGCATAGTGATTCCTATAAAAGCTATCATTGCTAAAAAAGCAACAAATGACGCTAAAACAATCAATATTTCTTGTATATATGAAAAACGACCCCCCCTATAAGGTTTTTTTTTTTTTTTTTTTTTTTACCATGTAATAAATTTAGTTATTGCCATGGCACCTTGTGTTTTTCCAACATAGTTAAAAGCAGCGAAAGTAACTCGTGTAAGTGTCTATTAATCTATTGAATGTATTGTTTTTTACCTCTTTATCCATTTCCAAAATAGTCGTATATCTTTTAGCTGTTTGCAACATACCCTCTACAGTGGCTAATAATGTGTAATCAATGTCTAATATATTTGAATTATTGGTTTCAGGTTTTTTTATAATAGGTGCATTTAAAGACAACTTAGATCCAAATAATTCTTTTATAACAGCTTCAGTTCGCTCGGGATTGGAATCAACTGAATCTGTATCCGATACTTCTTTAAGAGGCGAATCAGGAGCCTATAAAAGGTTCAAATACAAATAGTTTACTTCTTTTGTAATTAGGAGACTGGGTTTCAAGCCTATACTCAAATTGTCCTTTTCAGCTTCAATAACTTGAGGTATTTTCGGGACATTTAATACTAACGGAATCAAGTTTGAAGGTAGTTTAAAATACAATTTTTGAATACGCTTTTTCAATAAATTCACGTCATTTTCCGGTAAATATCTTCCCCATGAAGAGTTCAAATATTCTGTTACAATTTCTTGCAAGTCTTTTATTATTTCATAGTCGATCTGCTCTTTTTTCAGTTCAATAAGTCTAATTTCGTTACATATAACCTAATTTACACGTAAAATTGTATTCTCATTCAAATATATATAAGACGTTTTTTTAATATCATACACATATATAATTTATCTATGTAATAAAAAAAAAAAGTAATTTACCATCAAAATTTGTACAAAAAAAAAAAAAAACAGAAATGACGAATGTATAAACTTTAATATCACAATAGTTAGTTAAATTTTTTTTTTTTTTTTTAGCGTTTACCAATAATCAACTGCATTTATATACTCATTTATGTTTTTACATAATTTCTGCTTTTCAATAAATTGCATGAAGTTATTCATATCATGTAAAATTTATTGAGTAAACCACACAAACACTTTTAAGCTGAAGTTACTTTAAAAACAAGCTGGATAGGCTTAAATTTGGGAAAAGAATCGGTTAAAACATTAACATTTGCGTTTAAAGCATCATCAATACAAAACGTCTCATCAGAATTGATGTTATTGTGCCAAAAAATATATAAATTGCTTTTATCTTTATCAACCCACACACTTTTCAAGAATTTTAAGGAATTTACCATTTTTCATTATTTAACAGGTACGTTGTACTTAAAATAATAAATTTCGATAATTTTTTAAATACTTATTTTTTGAAAATTGACAAATGCCATCTGGTGAGTATTTATGATGGAGCATATTTTTTTTTAACTTGAAACTAGTGTTGCTTTGGTTTTCAGGTAAAACTTCTGTTTCGCTAATACTTGGTATCTCATGTGTATCGATACTTTCTATGGCTGGCAAGATTATTACTTCTGCTGACCATTTAAAACGAAATATATCTTCACTCTTGAAATATAAAAATTCTTTTTCATATGAAATTGTAGACTTAAATGAACTCTTTTATTGTATAAATAAAATATATACCAAATATTATTACCAAAAATTATTTTACAATATCAATGTATCTCAAATAACACATTATATATGTGCATATTTTACATAATAATTATGACGCTCTCTATATATATACATGTGTATATATATTTGTGTGTGTGTATATGTGTCTATATAGCTGTATACATATATGTATATATATGTGTATATATATGTGTCTATATATGTGTATATATATGTGTATATATATGTGTATATATATGTGTATTTATATGTGTATACATATGTGTATATATATGTGTATAGATATGTGTATATATATGTGTATATATATGTGTATATATATGTGTATATATATGTGTATATATATGTTTATTTATATGTGTATACATATGTGTATATATATGTGTATAGATATGTGTATATATATGTGTATATATATGTGTATATATATGTTTATATATATGTTTATATATATGTTTATATATATCTGCGACTATATGTTAAACGTGTATATATGCGTATATATA
>JAQIFP010000072.1:40932-93932 GCA_030141585.1 Ophryocystis elektroscirrha
ATATACACATATATATACACATATATATACACATATATATACACATATATATACACATATATATACACATATATATACACATATATATACACATATATATACACATATATATACACATATATATACATATATATATATATGCATGAATGTACAGAGATATATACACATGTATAATAACATGTATATACACATGTATAATAACATGTATATACACATATGTATATATAAATTCATAGATATATATAAAAATACTGATTTCAATATATATAAATGTATGTATATTTATGAAACTACACATAATTTAGTGATATAAATAAAAAAACCTGGATGATACTATAATTTTTTATTATTATTTACTTTTTCGTAAATTTCTTCTCGAATGAGACTAAAGTCAATCTCGTAAATTTGATATTCAGATTTGTTTAAATCAAATCTAACTTGGATTTGGTTACCAACGTGTGTAAAAATCTTTTGCTTATATTTGAATACTTGGTCGAAAGGGTGAAACTTGGATTGTGATAATTCAAGGGGCTTTAGAAAAGGTTGAATAAAGTATATGTATAAGACATGTTTATTTTGATGATTTATACTGAAGCTATCTGAACAAAGGGTCTTTTTTTTTTTTGTTACCAGAAATTTTACAAACATTTTTATCATATTCGAAATTATCTTCATAGGTTTTTTGTTGCAAATTTTTCCAAAGATATAAAATCTTTTTTTTTTTTTTTTCTTTTACTTACTTCTATATGATTAAATGTTTTTTTTTTTAATAATGATGTATTATTGTGATAAGACAAACCATTCAAACCGTACTGCAACATATGCACAATAATCAAAATTTTACTTGGGTGTTTACGGTTCCACCCTGCCACGATTTAGCGCTAAAATCAAATTTATCAAAATAACAATTGTCTGGGGACGGTTTATAGTTTTCTTGATTCCAAAACTTGGAGTCGTAGATAATTTTGAACAATTTCAAATTTAATTCTGTCATTATGTTTGATTGAAGTGTAGTTACTTGGTATTGAAGGGCCACTTATATAAACTGGTATGAAATGCTGGGTCGGCATAGAACAAGAATCACGGCAAACAACCAAAGATAAAGCATACGTAAATCTATATTTGAGTTTTTAATTTTTTTTTTTTTTTTTTTTTTTTTATATGATACTTATAGTGTAAGTTACACTCTATGATACATATTATACTATACATTCGGTATATATAGCACATATAAGTTAAATTAATTAAGAATTTATTTTCATATAGCGCACATGCAAAAATAAATAGTTACTTACAATATTACACACATATGTAAATATGGAGTACATCTTCTATAATGCTGTTGAGGATATTATGCATATTCTCTTTCTTAGCAATACAAATGTCATACAATACTAAAACATATAAGGGTTTTTTTTTTTTTTTTTGCATATATATACATAAACTTATATAGGTGACAGTGGTAGCGTAGATACACACTTGAAATAATTTCCATGAAAAGTAGGGGGTATATAAGGAGGAATCAAGATTTCGAAACCATCTATATTTTATATTATATAAATCTATGTAGTACAGCTCAATAAACTTTTGGCAGATTGAAAAACATGGTTCCGTACGATAATTTGTGGAAAAGATTTAACAAAAATAATGTTACCCGTTTCTAAATACCAATTACGTATCAAAAAAATTACTGTTATTATCTAAATAACACTCGGGCGGTAGTTTAAGCAAAATGTCTGTTTTTTTCGGTGGCTGACGAGAAGTTACAGTTGGGAGGTTTTTGAGGTTTTTTTCTAGTGAAAGTGTGTTTTTATCAATTTTTTGCAGGTTTTCTGCAGCATCCATAAATGCAGAAACAAGAAATTCTTGATTCTTATTTTTCATATAATTTTCGTTTCCAAAGAGAGTCACAGCTTCCACATTCTGATTAATAGTAATGAACCCCACAAATTGTATTGTAAATAAAGATAACAGGGCCGGGTTTTCGATTGATGCATTTTCGAAGGGTCTTATTTCAATGTGGCTTCTCAGTGGAGACCCTGAATAGAAACCAGATCTTTCATAAAAAAAATCAATCGATATTCGATCTTTGTACAAAGGATATTCCATTTTAGTAACAAGAAACACAATTACTACAGTTATAGATGTATCTATGAAAATTTCTTTTCATTTATTAAAAAAAAAAAAAAAACATATATTTAATATATATGTGTGCCAAAAAAAAACTTTAAACTAGTGTGTTAATTTTTCTAAAGCTTAGTATAATGTTAAAGAAAAAAAAAATTATTTAAGCAAACAATTTACAAAATTTAAGAGCAGTAATAAAATTTGCAGTCATTATTAAGATTACAGACATTATTGCTTGGAATGAATTATTTCCTTTAGACTTAGTCTCTTTAGATAAATAAATGCTTAATCTACATTGCATTAACTTATTTGTCATAAGTATAATAACTATTAAATTATGCGCGTATATTTCATATCATACAATTTCGTGTATACATATTACAACTTTGTATACATAGCAACTAAAAGAAATAAAAAAGTAGATTTATTTATCTTACTTATAATAGTAAATGTATATACAACTATCTGTGTATTTACATGTATGTACGTGTAAATTAATGAGTATATATGTGGATGCAATGTGTATATATATATATGTATATATATATACATATGTATATATATGTATATATTTGTGTGTATATATGTATATATATATATATCTTTATATATATATATATATACATATTTGTGTAATTATATACATTTGTATATATATATATGTGTATATATGTGTATATATGTGTATATATGTGTATATATGTGTATATATGTGTATATATGTGTATATATGTATATATATGTGTATATATGTGTATATATGTGTATATATGTGTATATATGTGTATATATGTGTATATTTGTGTATATATGCATATATATGTTTATATATATCTGTATATATATAAGTATATATATGTATATATATATATACATATTTGTATATTTATATACATTTGTATATATTTATGTATATATTCGTAGATATATGTGTATATATACGTGTACATACATGTGTATATATATGTATGCATATTGGTTTACATACATATGTGTGTATAAAGTATAAATACATTCTAATGTATATATAAAATGCATAGTTGATGTCATTATAATTGATTAATTTTTTAATATAATTTATACTTTTATGTATATTATGTTTAAATATATATATAATATCTAATAAAGAATTTTGCAGAAACATCCAGATGGAAGTAAACGGATATAAACTGATGGTTCCCTAGTTATTGTTAATGAATAAATTAAATAAATAAGTAAGACTTATAGATGATTTAGTATATTGTATATATGTCATGTTGTGAATATGCATATTTCATTACAACTAAAAAAATAAAATTTAAAAAGTATTTCACAAAGTATATTTGCTTATATGATAAACATCTATAAAATATAGTAAACATTTGAAGCTATATAGATCTTTTTTTTTTTTAGAGTGGTAAAAGGTACAGTTTCTGCATCGGAAATACCGTATGCATTTATACAATTTGACGTTTCAAGGCCCAACGGCAATCACAAATGCTGTCCAAGGCAGCTTTACTGCGCCCCGGGTTCATGAAATAGTCGTTGCTCGAGGCAGAATACTTGAGTTATTGCGTTTAGAAGATAAAAGTAAATTACGGTCAATATGGAGCTCTGATGTATTTGGACTCATAAGATCAATATCATCTTTCAGACTTACAGGTAATACTTTTTAGAATATATATCTTTTTTTTTTTTTTGAATGATTTACTTTTTTTTGTTTTTTGAATGATTTACAACTTTGTTTATAGTACAATATTAAATTTTATTTATATACAATTAATAGTTAATTGAATATATTGAATTTGTATAACTTTTTTATATTTTAGTTATTTTATATTTAAGCTCAAGATAAAAATATATGCGTAGTTATATGTATACTTGTTTTAAACTAAGAATGGGTGGCTTTATATAATTTAACATATAGCAATAGGGTTGATATATATCTTACTATTAACGGATTGTAAGCCAAATATAATACAATACACATAACTAGATGTTTTTTTTTTTTTTTTTTAATATAAAGATAATACATGTATTTAAGAGCTATATAGCATTACTTCAAAATAAAAAAAAAAAAGTTTCATAATTAGTTTATAAAATTAAATTGCTTAGGAAGTTTGAAGGATTATTTAATAATTGGATCTGATAGCGGTCGCATCGTTGTTTTAGAGTATAATGTAACACATAAAGCTTTTGAGCAAGTTCATATGGAAACTTTCGGGAAATCGGGAGTGCGTCGTATAGTTCCTGGTCAATATCTAGCAGCAGATCCTAAAGGAAGAGCTGTAATGATAGCCTCTATAGAAAGATCTAAGTTTGTTTATGTACTGAATCGGGATGCAGCGAATAATTTGACTATTAGGTTAGTAATCTTTATAATTACTTTCTAGCTATATATATATATATATATATATATATATTACTATATAAAAGGGCATGTTTCTATTTTTATAAATTAATTGATTGTATTGTTATTAAAATATATAAATATATATATATATATACTTATATATTATAATATATTTATAGATATATATATATATATATATATATATACCTGTATTAGTGTAACAAGGGACATAATTATAAAAAACTACAACTTCATAATTCAATAAATTAAATAAATGTATTATTATTATAGTTATTATATTGTATATATAATTATACAATATGTTTGATGTTTATTAATATATATAAGGTATATATATCAAAGCTCGAAATATAATACAATATGTCCTCCAATAATTTTGTTAGTGTTCATTTTAACGTTATGCAGCTCACCGTTGGAAGCGCATAAAAGTAATCAAATTTGTTTTGGATTGACAGGAGTGGAAGTTGGTTTTGAAAATCCTGTTTTTGCTTCAATTGAGCAAAGCTACGAATCAGTTGAGAAAAGACCAGAAACTGTTCAAAAACCCGAAGATTTCGTTCGTCCTCCTAAAAACTTGGCCTTCTGGGAAATGGACTTAGGTCTGAATAACGTTATAAAAAAATGTTCACTTCCCCTTGATGACACTGCCCATTTATTGATTCCTGTCCCTGGAGGTACTGAAGTTAGTGAAGGGCCCAGCGGAGTTCTAGTTTGTTGTGCTAACTACATTGTATATAAAAAACCAGGTAAGTAGTATTTGCTTATTGTAATTTTAAATACTTTTAATTGGAATAATAAGTGTTGATGAAAAATGAATATAATTTGTTTTTCAACTTATCACTTTCAAAAAAAAAAAAAAAAAAGTTTCTGTATTATCTTTTATATAAATCTATAAACTATGATTTGATTGCAGATCAACCAGACATTGCTTGTGCAATACCAAGACGGTTGGAAATGGGACAAAATGCGGAAATGCTTGTTTCCTGTTATGCAACTCACCGTTTAAGAAATTTCTTTTTTTTTCTTATACAGACAAATTACGGCGATATATATAAAGTAATTAATTTATTTGTATTAGTATATTATAGATTGAATTGCAACACGAAAAAAAAGGCGAAACCCGAGTAGTTACCCAAATTATATGTAGATATTTGGACTCTGTTCCCGTTGCTAATGCCATATGTGTTATGAGATCTGGTTACCTTTTTGTGGCTTCTGAATTCGGAAACCAGTAAGATAATATTATATATCAATTATGTTCAAAATAATATATATATATATATATATATATATATATATATATATATATATATAATAATAATAATATTAATAATAATAATAAAGATATAAATACACAACTTCAAGTATATATGCATAATTACATATATGCAAATCTTGTAATCTTTAAGTTTTATACTGGCACTTATATAAAAAAAAATTTGTAATTTATTTAATTATAAATTTTATTTAATAAATTATTGAAGAATTTATAAAATAAATTTTAATTATATAATTTAGTCAACTATATCAATTTACTGGAATTGGTGATGACAAGACAGATCCAGTCTGTACTAGTTCTCACAGCAGTGGAAAAGATTGCATGGTGGCTTTCAAATTACGGTCTTTGAAAAATTTGACTCTAGTAGATGAGCTCGTTAGTTTCTCCCCCATTGTTGACATGAAGGTACATATTGAGATAGTTATTTTGAAAATAATATATATATATATATATATATATATATATATATACTTAAAAAAAAAAAAAGTATTTTTATATATTTATATATATATATATACAAAAGAAAAAAAAAGTATCATGATTTATATCAATCTTGATAAGTTGTTATTTGATATATGTGGAAACGCTTAGTTAATATCTAATAGACACTTTTGTTAAATTTGCTTTTTAAAGATTTTAGATGCTTTGAACAGAGGACATCCTCAGATCTATTTGGCCTGCGGAAGAGGGCCTAGATCTAGCTTGAAGATATTACAGCATGGTTTAGCAACGGAAGAATTGGCAGACAATGAGCTTCCTGGAACCCCTTTGGCCGTATGGACATTAAAAGAATCTAATGACTCAATATATGACAAGTTTATTGTAGTTTCTTTTAACGATACTACTTTAATTCTTTCTATCGGCGAAACAGTTGCCGAGGTGACTAATTCCCCTTTTTTAAAAAATGTTTGTTCATTACATGTGGCTCTTATCGGTAAAGATGGTCATATTCAAGTAAAAAAAAAAAAAAAAAAAAAAAAAATAGGTTCACGAGAGTGGTATTCGATATATACAGCAAGGTAATTGCATCCATGAATGGCGTCCTCAAATGGGACGTAGAATTGTTCAAGTAGCATCGAATGAGTCTCAAGTAATGACATAAATCATAAAGTACTGTCACTTAGATTTGTGTGTTTATGACTGGAGGTGAAATCGCTTTATTTGAAGTTAATGCTGCCGGAAGTTTCAATGAAATTTGTCAAAAAAATATTGGTTTAGATGTTTTTTGCATAGCATTACAGCCAGTTCCCAATGACCGAAGTAGAGCTCAATTTATGGTATTCAGTTATGCTTTCGGATTGAATGTGTGTAGGCTGTAGGAGGGCTGGATCACACCGTTAGAATATTATCCCTTGAATCAGACAATGAATTACGTCAATTAGCTATGCTTGCTATACCCAATGGCGCCCATGCTCAGTCCATACAATTTTTACAAACTTTTACTAAGGTGTGTTTCATATATGTGCTATACATCAAAGTTTCCTGCACAATCAATATACCTCGAAAATAAGCAAATTAACTTTTATTCAATATATATATATATATATATATATGTTCGTTAAAATTAACATATATTTGGTTTACATTTTATATACTCTTTAATGTATATATATACTAGTAGCGTTAATAAAAGCATATATATTTAAATAAATCTATTAAAATATATATATGTATATACATATATATTTTACACATGTATATGCATATTTATATGTATAGAGCTATTTTTTCATAAAAAATAGTATACAAATTATTGGATAAATGTTTCTAATAAAATGTGGGTATATGAATGTGTTATTGTGGCTTAGGATGGTAACGATACTGAAATCTCATCTCTTCTATTATTTGTTGGCCTTGATTCCGGAGTTTTATTGAGACTAACAGTAGATTCAGTGACAGGAAGTTTATCAGACCAAAGAACTAGGTTTCTTGGTCCTTCAGCAGTCAAACTATTTAATGTATCCATTAAAAAACATGGTGCCTATCAGCAAGCTACCGCTGCTTTATCTACACGTCCTTGGTTATGTTATCTTGACTCCCGTGTAATATTGCTGCAAAAAATTTTGTAATTGTTTAGAATACTGTACAAACTGTTTCTCTACAATATGGTAAACTTGAGTTTATTTCTACTTTCAAATCCGCACAGGTACTTTTTTTTCTTTTTTTTTTATTTTTTTTTAGTGCCCTGATGGCTTTATAGCTACAGCTGGAAACAGTCTTAAAATCTTTCAAGTATCGATCGTTGATAGTGCTTTTTCGCACACTTCTATACCTTTAACATATACGCCAAGAAAATTGTGTGTACTTCCTCCCCCCTCGCCTCAAGTTGATGTTCTTTTAGCATCAAGTAATTTTTGAGAAACGTTTATAAAAATTTAGGCGGTGTACAGCAAATTAGTGAACCTATATCTCCAACCCAACCGATTTTAATTATTTTGGAAGCAGATCATAACGTTTATGATGAAGCAACACGTGAAGAAATTTCTCAAGCTTTACGTCGCATCAATATAAATGATGCGGGAGATAACGAAGAAGAAGAGTCGCCTGGAATGGACATAGCTGTAATACTTCATTTTACTTTTAAGATAATTATACTTTAAATATATAGATATTAATAATAAAGTTAATTAATGGGTTTATATTTAAGCTTATTACATTGAGCTGTGTTTATACACTTTTTTTTTAACTTTTTTTTTTTAGTAACTTTTTTTTTCGCTATAGTCTTTTTTGTCTTAGGTTATTTAATATATTTTATTATATAGTTTATTATTTTTTATACCATAAAAAAAAGTTATATGTATTTGTATTAATTTAATGATTATATATTACTTATTAGGATGAGAATAATGAAGCGGAAGAACAAGAAATTGAACTTCCTCCTTCAGAAGAACAAGTTGGAACTTTCCGTGCAGGGCCAGGAAAATGGGGATCTTGTATAAGAGTATTGAATCCAGCAACTGTAAGTAGTATACAATTATAATTGAAACACAATTGATAGTAATCAAATAGCCTATAATTTATGTTTAATTGAATAATTCTAATGTTATTTGCAATATCATTTTTATTTATTAGACACATATATTATAATTACTTACATATATTATATATTATTGATAACTTTTTTTTTTTTATTTTTGTAAATGTTATAATAATAAATACACTATCAAAGTCATATATCACGTAAAATACAGTAATTATATTATTTTATTTTTTGTCTTTATTTGAAAATATTGAAGAAAGCAAATATATACATATATATATATACATATAACTTAATTATGTGGATATTTTTATATTTTGTTTAATAGACACAATCTTCTCAGTCTATAGTCAAAGGTTTATATTATTTTTACTTTTAGGCGCAAACATTATTTAAGCAAGCATTAGAGGTGGATGAAGCAGCATTATGTTGCTGTGTTTGTCGATTCTGGGAGTTTGACTCCCCTTGTTTGATTGTAGGGACTGTTCAAAATCTGTCAATAAGATCTCGGAAATATTTAGGAGCTTCCATTAAAGTTTTTGCATACAGCAGCTCCTACCAATTAACCTTATTACACTCCGTAAGCGTTTTTTTTTTTTTTTATAAACATTCTTTAGACTCCCGTCGAACAACAGCCTTTGGCTTTATGCGCCTGGGAAGGGCGCTTAATAGTTTCTCTTGGAAAAAGATTGCGCATTTATGGTTTAGGAAGAAAAAGATTGCTGAAAAAATGCGAATTTCGTGTACGTTATATGCGCTTATATTTGATTTTTAGCAAATACCGGAATCCATTGTTTGGTTGCGAATAGTAAAGGACAGAATTTACGCTGGTGACGTTAGAGAAGGATTTATGATTCTTAAATACAAACCTCAAGAAAATCAACTTCAAAGTAAGTTTACATCTAAAGTATATATATATATATATATATATATATATATGCATTAAGTAGATGAGTTTACATGATTTGTTTGCTTTATATACCTGAATAAATAAAATATATATAGATATTGTATTACTAAATACATAGATGTCTATTAATCCACGTAATCACAGCTATGATTACAGATAATTTTTTTTTTTTTTTTTTTTTAATATAAAAAAAAAAAACATTTTTGTAGAAATCAATAAACCAAAAAGATATTCTTTTTTTATATAAATGTATTTTCAGTTGTGGCGGAAGAACACCATCCTCATTGGTTAACGTGTGGCGAAGTTTTAGACTATCAAACCGTTATCGGAGGTGACAAGTTTGACGGAATTGCCGTGACAAGAGTAATAATTTAAATAGATTTGCATATTTTGTTGAATAGTCCCCCCCAATTACAAAAGACACTGAAGCTGCTGGAATAGCAGGAAATTCTACATTGCGTCTTAGAGGAGCTACAGCATATTTAGTGGCGGAAACGGCAAAATTTGACGACGTGGCGCATTTTCATGTAGGAGAAATAGTGACTGCAATACAAAAAACCACTTTGTCTCCTGGAGCCTCTGAATCCATCGTCTACTGTACCATCATGGGGTCCATAAACGGCATGATTCCTTTACTAACCAAAGATGAGGTATATAATATAGCCTTGATTACTCAATAACTCCAGTTTATGTAATTTATATATATTTATTAAATAAAAAGATGTGTTAAATTACAGCCAAGTTACGTATCAGCCAATTACTCTACGCTATATATGAATATATATACATATATATATATATATATATAGAATTCAGATAAAACTATAAGCAAAACTTCGTAGGCGTTTTGCATGTGTATACAGATATGCACACATGTACGTGTTTTAATTACTTTATTCAAGTTTTGATATATTTAATTTGATTTAATGTCTAATTAATGCTTATAGCTGTCATAAACGTATTTCTATGATTTTTTGATGGATTTAATTGTATATGTATATTTAAACGGAATAATAAATTATATATGCATAATAATGCATGAGTTAGGTATGCATGCAAGTCTATATATATATTTATATATATTTATATATACTTATATATATATACATTTATTTATATACATTTATACATATATATATATATATATATATATAAGATGTAGGTATTAATGAATTTATGCATAAGTACATGTTAGAAATATATATTATAAAAAAGTTTTATGTATATGTTAAAATTATTTGTTTAATTTTATTTTTTAATTATAATAAAACTATTCCATAGGTTGATTTTTTGCAACATTTGGAAATGGCGATGCGAACAGCTATGCCTCCGTTGTGTGGCCGCGAACATTTATCATACAGGTCTTATTATTTCCCTTGTAAAGTAAACGAATGCAAAATATAATTTAATAAAAAGGCGGTTATTGATGGCGATTTATGCGAGCAATTTAAAATATTACCTTTAAGTCAGCAAAAGTCAGTTGCCAGCGAAGTTTCTAAATCAGTGCCGGATATATTAGAAAAATTAGAGGAGCTTCGTAATCGTTTTATGTAATTGTTGGTTTTTCTTTAACAAAAAAAAAAAAAAAAAAAAAAAATTATTTACTCTGATTAGGGTAATTATATACGTGGAATGTACACTTATTGTATACATTTTGTGGGTATTGAGGAGTTGTTGGTTGATTTGTTGTATACTGAGGAAAATTCTGAGCTGTACATGTCTGCTTTGATTCTAATTTTGATGAAGTTTTTTCGGGAAATTCATAAGGCTGCATAGGCATGGACCCAAAAGCCCCTGAAGGATAAATAAAAGGAGGGAAATTAAAAAAAGAGTTTGGAAATACCGGAGGATTTGTTCCAGAGTGTGAATCAATTTTTTGTTCTTTTTTTGTACTGATTCCGTGATCACGGTAAGAAGTTTTATTTTTAACGTAAAGGGAGGCGTTTATTTGATTATTCGCTTCATTCAATGAATCGCCAGAGACATCACCTTGAGAATTCGAAAATATAGAATTTTCATTAGTTAGAGAAATATTAACTTTTTCATCATTAATTTGAAGTTTATTCTCTAAACTAAAAGAAGTCTCTTTTTTTTCTTCAGTTTTTGATAATGCATCGGTAGAGGGACTATTATAATCTAAATCTGATGAATGGATATCATATCGTGTAACTAAAGCATCAAAATTACTAACGGGCAAAACATTTGACTCATTATTATCGGTAGTAGGTAACTTCATATATCTTGGGTTATCATAATTCACTTTGTCGACTGATGCTTCACTCGATAGACTTTTATTCTCTGGAATCACATCTTCATATTCATCAGGGTTATAATAAGGAGATAATCCAGCTGGTTTTTTCTTAGCAATGAAGTCAGGATTTATATAAATCATATTTTGAGATTGATTTGAATCTTTTGGAGCTGAGGTATGTTTTTTAATTTTTTTTTTTTTTATTGATTGGTAAGGCATTCTTAAATATAAGTTTTTATATGTTACTATTGGCTTTTTTGGATATATATAGCTTGAAAAACTTTTTGGATCTTGAAGTGAATTTATATAACTTATAAAATTCTATAATATAACTAATTAAAAATGATTTAATAAAAACCTAAAAACTGTAATATCTATTAGCAAATTTATTTAAAATAAAGACTGCCAATAAAATTAATCATGGAAAATGAAATTAAATAAGCTTTAGCATCAATTACTTTTCTTATTTTTTTTAATTCATCAGAAACAGAGCTTTCCTCGTTTAGTTCGACGGCCTTAGAAAAAAAAAAGTAAAAAAAAAAAAAAGCTGAACATACCTTACATGTTGAAACTAAAACATCAGAGAATTTTGAAATTACATCCTGTGGAAGATTGTAATTTATTGCCATTCTTTACTGTTCCTTGAAATAAGCTAAAAGTTTATTTATAATTAAGTTTTTCATCTTTATTTCAATAATAATAATAATAATTTAGTACAGTGTTACATCTATTTTAAAATAATGATAAAATTTTGAGTATCAATTCATAAAGAAGATCATAGATTGAAATATTAGTTAACTTAGCTAATAAACTTATACAGATAAGAAATTTTTATCTACAGGTTATTATAGGCCTTATCAGAACAAAAAAAAAACTAAGCTAATATACAAGTGTAAAAAAAAAAAAAAAAAAAAATTAGAGTAAAAACTATAATATAAAATGTTTTAATATACATATTTTGTGTACATGTGACTCAAGTTATTGCATACTGAACCTGGTAAAACAAATGGAGCGGCCATCCCAGATAGAAATGCGATCTACGGACGAATCATGCTGCATTTTCTCACAGCACTTCAAAAACTTAATAACTTGGAAAAATAACGTAGCTTCCACGGCAGTGTTGTCCATCTTAAACGTTGCGTTCATATTGTTTTACACGTCGGATGTTTCATTTGTCAGTCTATTATGTTCTCTTGGAGTTATAGTTTTGATCATAGGATATATAAGCTCACTCATTGTGTAAGTTTATATATACATTCAAACCATTAATCACAAAATCGTGTGTGGGCCGTCATTGTTATTAAAAAAAAAGACATATTTATGTCTTTTTTCTGAAAGTCCAAAAAATTATGACAATATGTATATAACTGAATATATATGTATATGTATACAGATATACACATTTTTGATATGTGCATAATCATACGTGCATATATAATTGTATGAAAATTTTATATGTTTTTTTGCACGTGTATGAAAGATGCACATGTATGCCCGAAATCAATGCATAATTAATTAAATTTTATCAGACATTCCGAAACTAGTGTATTTGAAGTCATTTCTAAGCAACAGGCTGAGAAATTGAGCGTTTCTTTATACGATTTAATAAATGGAGTTGGTAAGTAATTGTAAAACAATATTTCTTTATTTTAGCTACTGATGTTCGTAACATATTACTCTGGAGAGATAATATGGTTTCTGCTAAAGTATGCGCAGTACTAGGCATCTTTGCTTACATATCTTCTTTTTTTTCAATCAGTATAATGTTATTTATAGGTAAAAAAAAAAAAAAAAAAGATTTCTTTAGGAATAAATGCATTACTATGCCATCATCAGATCATTTATTTATATGAGAAATATGCAGCCGAACACACAGAGCAGCTCATAAAAATGCTCAAAGCTCAATTTAGAAAAGTATCAAAATCTCAAACTTCTTACAAAAAACATTAAAGCTACTGTCTGTTGTACACAACTGCTTCAATGTTTAAAATTTAGTTTATGCGTGTTTATAATGTTTTTTACTACTGCTTTGACTATATGAAACATGTATTGACATGAAGAAAGTTTAATGTATACATGAACAAATTAAAAAAAAAAATCAATAATTGATTGTGGAGGTGTAAGCACTGCATATGAAGACAAATCTTTTTTCTTTTTTTTTTATCCTCTTTCCTAAATCAATCCTAACTATTAAATATTACCCAGCTTTATTGAGTCCAGCATATTCTTGTCATTATGATTGGAATGTCACTATCCCAATACGAGATCTCATCCTGGAGAATTCAGTTGCGTTTACGTATTTTACAGATAAAATGCAAGAGTTATATTTCGAAAAAATTTTTCCCAAATTACACATTGCTTTTAATAAAAAAAAAATAAAAAAAAGTCGCGCTGCTTGGGAACTTTTTGATTCAGACGGTCCCGACTTTCAATCAAATATAGATGAAATTGTAAAGCATATAGACTGTTTGCTTGAAGAACCCGAGAATAAATTTGAGTACAAAAGAATACAAGAATTCGAGCGTGACTTCAATTTATACGCTAATTATTCATTTGAAAAACCAAATGATTTCTACAATAACCCCTGCGACGTATTTCCTCATGGACAGTGGTATTTGTTTAAAGACCTTAGCAAAAATGAGTCCAGAGTTATAAATGAAGTTTGGCCTTATGTTAAAGGTATATATATATACATACATATATTATTATTATATATATATATATATATATATATTAATTATAACAATTCATTGTTTATTTATAACATATAGTATTATGCATAATAAAATATATACTAATATCAAATGTTTATAGGGATTATATATTTTATTATTCTGCTTACAATAATAATTAGATATATAAAATTTATATAGAAAAATTAAATAAAGAGCCAAGGAAAATAGCAATTTTGACGTCGAGCTGTACTGGCTTCCATGAAGATATTGATGAACTTTATACTTGTTTCCAACATTTCTGCTACAAAGTAACTTTGTTTATGGTTTCATTATGAACGAAGAATTCGCCGAGACGAAATGGCATTTTTGAAGCTTTAAAAGATAATGTCACAATTGAAGTAGCTACAATAATGGCGGCCAAAATTAATAACACTATTGGAATCAGTGGAGCTTGCTTCAATTGTCAAATTTTCTGTATGGAAGTATACGAAAATGACCAAACCGGTTATATAAGCATTCAGAGGTTATCGGAAGCCATACAAACGATTATCAAGCTTAAAATCCGAGTTTCTTTACATTTATATAATTCAATATCGTAATCTTCATTATATATGGCATCAAGCCAATCACAGAAATCCACATTAAAATATATTTAAAATAATAAAATTAAATATATTATATACACATATATATTATATATATATATATTATATACACATATATATTATATATATATATATATATATATATATATATATATATATGTATATCTATATATACAAATAGTATATATATATATATAACTTGTATATCTATATATACAAATAGTATATATATATATAACTTGTATATATACGTACTTATATAGCTGGAAATGTATGTATGCATATGTATATAAATATGTATATATATATAAAAATGAAATGTGGTACTAAAATATTATTTAAAACATAGTATTTTGTATGTAGTATGCAAAATATTTCTCTATTTAGTATATATTATAGTTTTTAAGTACATATGGTAACGTAGTGACGGTTTTGTGACTGTTCTGATTATATAGCTACTCCGATGAATTACATGTGGCGTATCGTGCATTGGATAGTATAGGGCACATCATAGTTTTACCCGCAGGAGATAATAGTTGTAATTTAGATGAGTCCATTCACGAGTTGTCTAATAGATGTTTACAGTAAGAATTACGTATATTTAATTTTCATAAAAATCCCAAAATTCTATTGAATAATAATTTATTTTTATTTGACAATATCAATTATATATGTATTCAACAAATATATAGTCGTATATATATAGAAAATAAAGTTATATTTATGAATACTTTGTATATATGAAGTTTGATTTACGGTGTGTACTGCATGTAGGGTCTTATATATATATAGTAATATATGTGATATGGATATTTGGCTATAGAAAAATACACATATGCGGATATTTATATATGAAGATATTATAATATTAATATATTATATATGTAAATGTATGCATAAAATGATACCGTAAGAAGTATTCTGTTGATGACTGATAATGTATTTACATCTAGGCAGGAAAAAAGTCAAAGTTTTACTTACGGACCTATGGAATTTCCGTTAAACAATACCATTGTAGTAGGCTCTGTGGATTTTGAGTATAGAAAATCAAAATTTTCCAACTATGGCAAAACAATAATTGATATTTTTGCCCCTGGAGAACACATTCTTATGGGAGTTCATTCACAAAAAAGTAAGTCGGTAGTACAGACTTAAGCTTGTAAGTGAAAGAATGCCTATTTATCAAAAAACTGCGTGTTATGTAATAAAGATTCTTTTTTTTTGCTTTTTTGCAAGCTTTGAATGTATTTATTTAAATGATTGTGGAATACGTAGTTTGGCATCCTTTTTTTTTTTTTTTTTTAGATTTTTTATCATACGAAGCCCAATCTAGTACAATTTATGCTGCAGCCCTCGTGACAGCAACCATTTCTATGTTATTAGATGATGATAGAATATATTCAGTCGATGATATTAAGAATGCAATTATTAAAGGAGGCTCTTTTCGAGAACATTTAGAAGGTAAAGTTAGTAAGTATATCTAAAGTTCGATAGGTACATTTTCACTATATATGATTTTTTAATTTTAGTAATAAATATATATATTTAAATGCATGGCTCGAATTTATTTAAAATATACAAACTTGTAATCTAAATTAATTATTCACATTTTGTGTAATCTAATAATTTATTACATGAATGCATTAAGTAACACTAAATATTGAACATAGAAAGAAATCATACATGCAAATTAATGCAGAATACAGTACAACAGGTTCCGTTTTAAACGCAAAAAAATCTTATTTAATGTTGAACAATTTAACTGATGTAACATATGATAATAATGAACTACGACCACATTAATTTCTTTTTTTTTTTTTTTTTTTTGACAATATACTGTTTATGAAGATAAAATAAGTTATGTCCGCTTAATATAGCACATGTACACAAAACGTAAAAAAAAAAAAAGTAACTTTGCTTTAGGTGCAATTAGCAGGTGAACAAAAAGTATTTATTAACAATTAATAGCAGTATACAGCGTTCTATTCAGGCGAAAGTGCTTTTAATATATAAAGGAACTTTTACATATTTTTTTAACGGATTCACATTTCAGGTACACCAGTTTCCCTAAAAATGGGATTTAAAACAAAAGAAAGCTACATAATAATACCGTTTCTACTGGTTTTAGAGCTCATAATTTACATCGATAGAGGCTTGATTCCAGGTAACGGTTCTCAAAAATCCTGTAAATTTTTACTGTTTTGCACCAATGTTGTATAATTGCTGCTTTATTGTCATTACATTTATATATATTAATTTACTATATATATTTTATTATTAGTATTATATTAGCTTAATTTATATTATACATAATATATATACAATTTGCATATATACATGCAAATATACACATTTTACTGTTATAAGAATTTATATACTAATATATAAATATATTTAGTATATATATATATATAGATATGTATACATATATATTTTAAATATACATGCAAATATGCACATTTTACAGTTATATATATATATATATATATATATATATTATATTAATAATATAAGTTATTATATTATATTATACTATATTGATTATATTAATCATATATATATGTAAATATATCTATATATATATGTTTATATATATGTATATATATATGTTTATATATATGTATATATATATGTTTATATATATGTATATATATATGTTTATATATATGTATATATATATGTTTATATATATGTATATATATATGTATAATATACATGCAAATACGCACATTTTTCACTTATAAGAAAATATATATATACTTATATACAAGTATATATATATATATTTATATATATATACTAAACATAAAAAAACTATGCAATATATATAGATAGTAATGTACTGGGATATATTGAATATTAGGCGTATATTTATATATTTGAATTTGCATGCAATTCACCTATTAACAGGAGTGAGCAAAACACTAACTATTTTTACATCGGAACATGTATCCCGGTCGCACGCTGAATTTTTCTATGCTTTATTATCAAGTGTTATGTATTTGGGGTTATGCCTAGGAAATATAGGAGCTGCAGCCTTAGTTCGTTATTTACCTTGTTTTGTTTTGATATATGTATCTTCAATTATTTATATGCTTTCATGTAAGAAATTTAATTGATTTTAAAATAGTAATTACTATAAAATATATCAATAATCAGTTTTTTCTATAATATGCAAAAAAAAAGCCAAATACATTTTTTTTTTTTTATTTTCAGTTTTCGGGAGTGCAGTTGGAGGTCAATTAAATAAATATGCTTTAATTATAGTTTCACGGGCTATAGCCGGTATAACCCAAGCGTCATTATGCAACTTATTACCTACAATTATAATGCAATTAACAGAAGGGAAAACCTTTGGATGTTTGATAGGTCTCATGAGCGCAATTCAACCATTTGGATTTGCAAGTGGATTTCTTATAAGTAGTTTATTAGACGAGACTAAATATCATTGGTATTCTTCTCTTTATATTATAGTAAGTGTTATATATATTTTATTATTTATAAAATTATAGGGTATGATTCTTTTATTCCTCCTTCTAGCAATGTTAAGTATTCCATGTTATACAGGAGGAAAAATATTTTCACAAAAGAGTAATCCATATGGTAAAAATACTAAAAAAAAAAAAAAAAAATTAGGTGATTCTTATTATAAGCAAAAAAAAAAAAAAAATGCTGAAGATCAAAAGCAAATTACTCCAAATACGATGAGTATGGATGCTAACAGAAACGATTTAAATCAGCAGAGGAATCAGTTTATGGAAAATCCTAATACGTATCAGCAGTATCCTCAAAATGTACCTCCGCCAGTTTATCAGATGAATCAGCTGCCTGGTCAACAAAATTACCCACAAAATTTTGAAGTTTCGAGCCATAATCCTGAGCATCATCCATCAGCACCGGTTCAAGATTTTAGGGCTTATTTTGATCCTCTACAAAATGCTAATCCAAAACCTGCTCGTAGATCGAGCTCTAGTTCGAGCTCTAATTCAAGCTCTAAATCAAGCTCTAAATCGAGCTCTAATTCAAGCTCTAAATCAAGCTCTAAATCAAGCTCTAAATCAAGTTCTAAAGCAAGCTCGAAATCAAGTTCCAAATCAAGCTCGAAATCAAGTTCCAAATCAAGCTCGAAATCAAGTTCCAAATCAAGCTCGAAAGCAAGCTCCAGATCAAGCTCGAAAGCAAGCTCTAGAAAAGGTTCATATCAGCGAAACGTATCTTGCTCTTCAAGTCATTCAAAGTATGATGTTCAAGCTGCACCCTTATATTACAGTATAAAAATGAATAAAAATATTGGTAAGATAACATAAAGAAAAAAAAAAGTATATAACTAATATAGAGAGTACTTTTTTTTTTTTTTTTTTCGTATACACAGTGTATATATAGAGTTGATTATATCTAATAGAAATATTTTTTATATATATTAATATTTTTTATAAATATTAATAGTTATTATTAAATAATTAATTGTCCTTCATAAGTTTATTTAAATAGATATATATACATGTCCATAAATTGTTAATTAATGCATTTTATTTATAGAGTCGTATAAGAATTGGTCTTTGTTCCGCAATATAAAATTTTTATCTTCGAATAAATATCTATGGTGTATGACATTGGCGTATACGGCATATGCATTTACTTTGGGAGTATTCACAACTTATGGAGGAAAAATACTTCGGTTAATAGACAGCAATATAGATCAAGTGAAATCCTCGGTATATATTGGTGCAGCTGCACTTTCTTCGGGTATAATAGGTTCAATATTGGGTGGAACATTATTATGTTTTTTGACCAAAGTTTCGAGCAAATATAAAAAACTTGCAAAAAAAGAAGAAGAACATCCTCTTTTGACGCCATATTTATATTACAGACAATCGAAAAATGTGACTCTTATCTTTTTTTTTATTTCTTTGATTGCCGGGGGTTTAGTAATTGCAACACCTTTTGCAAGCAAGATTACCATTTTAATGATTATTATAGTTTTTGGATTAACATTTTTATTCTCTATACAAGTAGCATTGCAGTATTGTATCGTTGTATGTGTTTCTATGCGGTATCAACCTTTAGCCAATGCCTTATGCACAGTAGCCCTCCATTTATTAGGAGATATTCCCTCACCTATTATAATGGGAGCTTTAATAGACAAGTTCAGCCCTGCTTGTTCGGAACATTCTCGCACATTAGAAGAAACCAAAATTGCTAATGTATTATGTATTACTCAAAAAAAGAAATTTCAATTTATATTTATGGGTTGTACTTCAGTTGTATTTTTAATATCTATAGGTTATTTGTTGTCATATTTCTACGTCAGACGTCAAATTAAAATACGTGAAAAAATATTAAAACAAGTTTCAAGTCCGTGTTAATTTAAATACATTTTCTTTCATTATTATATATATATAAATATATATATAAAAAAAAAAAAATTACTTTTTTTATTAACTTATAAAAAAAAAAAAATGTCAGATGAAGAATTAGATGAAGACTTACAATTAGCTTTAGCTTTATCTTTATCTTTAAAAGAGGCTCAATTAGTGAGTACTCAAAATAGTAAAAATGATATAAAAATAAATAATGAAAAATCTTTAAATTTGTCCGCTACAGAAAATTTATTAACAAAATCTCCATGTTACGATAAAATCCCTATTTCTCAAAATAAAAAGCTTAAAATAGAAACACAGGAATTTAAAGATGAAAAAAAGGTTGATGAAAAATCAGCCAAAATTAAATTAGCTGTAGAGAGTGAATTTAGATGGTCAAAAATTCAAACAGGAATTTTGAAAAGACAAAAACCAAAATTAACTAATGCACAAATATCTTCTTTAAAATGGGCAAGAAAATATTTATTTTCAGTAATAAGTGGATCTAATGCTATATTAGAGGAAAATGATTGTACAAAATTTAATTTTGATAATTTAAAGTCTGTATTAGAGCGATGTCAAATAAAATTAAAAAATGAAGAAATTTTTGATATGCTGTCTCTTTTTGTACCCAACTGTGAACACAAAAATCTAAATTTTCGTTTATGTCAAAAATGTTGGGAAGATAATTTTGAGCATAAAAAAGAAAAAATTCGAAATGAAGAATGCGATTGGAACCAATTTTGTTGGATTTTTGATCAATGCGAATTAAAAGCAGAGAAATCTGGTCGTGTTTGGTGATCCATCCAAAGAAAAATAAAAAAATTAGAGAAATACAATTTTTATTTATTTAAGCTTTAAAAAAATATAAAATATACTGATTATAATAAGATAGAAGGTTTCAAGAGAAACCAATTAGTTTTTTATAGTTTCTTAAAATTCTTGAGATTGTAACAATTCAGATTTACTTTTTCTCAATTTAGGAAGTAAAGCATCAAGAATGTTGGGCATAACACCTCCAGACGCTATAGTTATTCCTCCTAAGAACTGGTTCAATTCTTCATCATTTTTTATTGCTAATTTGATATGTCTCGGGCCAATTCTTTGTTTGCCATTACTTTGAGCAGCATTTCCTGCTAACTCGAGAATTTCTGACGCCAAATATTCTAAAACAGAAGCCAGGAAAACTGGAGCTTTGGCACCAACTCTATTTGCAAAACGTCCTCGTCTTAATAAACGTGAAATTCGTCCAACTGGAAAACGTAAATCAGCTTTGTTTGAATGACTTTGGTTTTTCTTTCTGACTTTATGTGGTTCGCTAGCGTTTATCATGATATACAATTTATACTATTTTTTACTATAATTTGGTACAGTGTCTTTTTTGATCTTTGCATAGTTTGGGACAGGCAAAAAAAACCCTCTATTTTTACATATAAAATAAAAAAAGTATAAGGAATGCTTTAATATTAAATTTTTTATCAATAATTTAATTTATTAAAATTTAATTTTTTCAATAAAAATAATAACTATCGAAATATTTATATAAAGATGCATAATTCATATTCTTTAAAATTATTGATAAATAGTTGTGGGAATTTCAAGCTAATTTTTATAATTTATTTTACGTTCATGATTCGTTAATTTATCAAGCTTTAAGCGAATTTTTGTGTAGAAATTTTATAATTTATCATTAGCTCCCTACATAATGACAGACTAATTTCAAAAAAAATATATTAATAGATATAAAATCAAAAAATTTGTATTTAAGTGTTATATGGTTAATCAACTAAAGTTGCACAGCTTATATGCGAAAGAGCCATTAGAAAAGTTTTTGAATTTAAGAATAAATAATAATACAATCCATTCGGCTGCATTAGATGCGAGCTTGACTACTATTATTGTAGGTTTTTCAAATAAAATATTTTTAGTATCAATCAGCTGTAGCAAGCTCTTCAGTAATTTCAGCAATAAGTCTATCCAGTTTAAACTCTCGCAACCCTGATATTAAGCATTTTAATGAACATAAGGGTCCTCTTCAAGACTTAGTATTTAGCCCTTTTGATGATGAAGTATTTGCTTCTTGTTCCGATGGTATATGAAGCAACTGTATATTTAACTATCTAAGTACAATAACTATTTGTAGATGTTATAATATTAATAATTAACCCGTATAATACTTTTCTAGGTTCACAAAAAATTGTTTATATATGATTTACATATGTTAATTTATTTATTATATTTACTGTGTAAAATTATACATACATAATAAATTATAAATGATATTTATATATATATATATATATATATATATCCAACTTACTATTTATAAATTAGATGGACTCATAAAAGTATGGTCAGTGGACAGTAAAAATAGCCGGGCTTCTTTATCTGTGAGTAAAATTGACATATAATAAAGTTAGGGTCACACAAAACGAGTAACGTGCTGTCGTTTTAATCCCACAGTGGAAAATATTTTAACCAGTGGGTCGTTGGATAAATTCGTTCATGTTTGGTAAAAAGCATAGCCCAGTACTGTAATGTTTAAATACTGACTGTCATACATTGTGACTTCATGAATATGTGTATGGATTATATACGAGAAAATGTATTTTTATGTTAATTTTACAAATAATTCATATTGAAAAAATAAATTAATATAAATAATATTAATTATAAATAATTTAATTTATTAATATAATTAAAATATATAGCTATAGTATAATTATAAGTATACGTGCTTGAAAGCAAACGTTTATATAATTTAAATTAATGTATATACATAATTAATAATTATAAGCAAAATTAAGTATAAAATTAATATAGTCTTTGTATAATATATTACTAGGGACATCCAGGATGTAAATTATGTAAACAAAATTAGCTTGGATAGCCATATTCAAGATATAAGTTGGAATTATACAGGATCTTTGATTGCTGCAACAACTAAAAATAAATTACTCTTTATTCTTGACCCAAGATCACCCGACTCTATAATCAATAAAACCAGTACTTTCAAAGGAGCAAGAACAGTCAAAATATCTTGGTTAGGAGGAAATATTACTTCAGACAATTTTTTGCTTAGCACTGGTATGTCCAATACAAAGTCATTTTAAATTAGGACATCAAGATGGATCTGAGCGTCAAGCAATTTTATATGACATTCGCAATTTAGTTGAACCGTATTTATTTTATTTTATTATAATATGTGTTTCAGTGTAAACCGTATGACATTAGGAAGAGGTCCAGGCATTGTATTCCCATATTGGGATGATTCCACGGGACTTATGTATTTGCCAACCAGAGTAAGCTTCAAATAATATAATAACCTTTCATGTATTGAATTTGATTTATAAAAAATTATATATATATGTATATATATATATATATATATATATTTATTTATTTATTTATATTATATTCTATAAAATATTTATATGCGATGGATACATATTGAGTAATAGATGATATGTAAATAGACAGATTTTTTTTGGATTATAAGGGAAAAATTAACTGTAGGGAGAAAGTCTAGTGAAAGTTGTAAATATACAGCAACAAGCAATGAACGTTATGCTGGTTTATCGTTGTAAAGAGTATTCAAAAGCTTTTGGATTTCTCCCAAAAAGGTATAAAAAAATGATTCAAACTTAAGTTTAGAGGAGTAAATGTGCCAAATAATGAAGTTATGCGTTTATATCAAGCTGATTCCACTACATCAATTCAACCTGTATCATTTTTCGCTACATTCAAACACATCAAAATTGATGTGGCTCCCCCTTGTTTTTCAGGAAAACCTTCAATCGTAATAAAAATTGATTTATATATACCGTATATATATACATATACACATCTAGTTATATATATATGTATATATTTTATTTATTTATATATATACAATATATACAATACGTATTATAATATAAGCTTATAATTAATTTAGCATAATTGATTATGTAATATAATTTCATATAGTTATATAATTTTATTGATAAAAAAAAACCTCTTAAATTATAGTACCACATAAGTAACTGTATATAATCTTCACAATGTTAACGATGAATAAAGTTTCTTTATTTATAGCCTGTGTTTATAATGTTCGATGCAACAGATAATTGTTTATTTAAAGAGATACAATTTTTTTTTTATATATAGTGCCAATATACTGCCACTAATTTAACTTAGCTCAATAGGGTCTTTCTTTTATATAGTTGTGTTTATTGTAATACATAATAAATTATTATTGTACGCTTTAAATGGGTAAACCATGAACGGGTAAATTATATCAATAAAAATAAGTTAATTAATAGAGACTATAGTTGTAATTAATATATTGATTATTTAAACAAACAGCTGTATATTTATTTAGTAATGTACGACCTGTATGCCAAGGTGTACGCGATCTTTTACTATTTTTTTTATAGACATCAGGAGATTGGAAACAAACTAATATTATAGCGGAACCTTTGCTAAAACCATTATCAGAAGCTGGATCAGGTACCGTGTTAGATATCTATAAGTTTTAGAACATGGTATACTTCCTTCAGACAGTAAAACTCTATCTCTGATGCGAACTGTAAGTATCAAGTCAAATATTAAATAAAATTTCTTTAGATGTCCAATTTGGACCCCGAATTTGAAGAAGAAATTTTACAGGATAAAACTGATTTGCTGTACTATAAAACAACAAATGATGTGCTTCTTGATGAACTAAGAACTTTGAAGTTTGAATACGAGGAGTTAAAAGCTGAATTAGATAATCTTAAATTAAAGCTTAAAGAATTAATACCAAAAAACTTTTCCAATTCAAAATTGGACGAAGTTGAATATATTAAAGGAAAACTAAAAGAATATGATTATATAATTACGGCATATAAAACATTTGTAAAAAATGCAGAAAATAGTTAAGTCTATTTAATCAGAACAATTTTTATTTATTCTACTGTGTACCTATTTTTTTCAAAATTTATGTTATAAGTTTAAGATGTTAAATAAACGTATGTTAGAAAAAAAAATAAAGCTTGCTAAAATACCATTTGATATAAAAAATCCTGGAAGAGATATACCCGTAACTGTTTTAAATAAATCTTTAATGTCATGTTTCAAAGAAATGACTATTGCCAACCAAGTGGGCTTCATACTATTACTGTTATTGACCGTAATATACACTTTAATACAGCCAATAATTAACTTTTTTCAGTATTTTTTATTGAAGCCTCAATACACAAAATTGAATAGATTAGCTGCAATTACTGCTGCTAAATATTCATCAGATCCGAATGTAGTTAAAGACTCCTTTATTTGTGAAAATGAATATTACACTAGTTTATGGGAACAGAATTCAAAAACATATGGTTTAAGACCTTATGACGTTATCAATGATTATAATTCTTGTGCTCAAATACTTTGCAATTCCTTTTTTCTGGATCCTTATTCTAAATACCAGTTTCACAATAAACCTTCCATACGGCATTTATCAGAGTATTGGTTCCATTCTATTTTGAACCAGTCTGATTCCGAAATATGCTTAATAGACCATGCAAATTATGAGCGGATAACAAGCATCATAGTATATTCCATTTTAAAGAAAAGAAGTCCAAAATATGAACATATATTATCTTTAATGAAACTTCTAAGTTTTATTGTAAAATACATCTTAATCCGCCCTATAACTGTATATTATTTATTTAGGTCCACTGTGATGTTGATATATAAAATGTTAGACATAATGAAGACTTTAGATGTTCCGGAATTAGGCTATATAAAGCTGCTTGCTGTAGATATCCCATATCAGCAACAAGGTCTTGCATCCAAATTATTAGCACATATTATGCAAAGATTTGACTCCAAAGGTATACCTGCATATTTGGAATCTTCTTCACCTTTAAATATACCCTTATACGAGAAATTTGGATTTCAAGTATGCGAAGTTCTTCATGTTATGCCTGATGCACCACCACTATACATCATGATTCGTCCCCCTAAGCCTCAATAATATAACTATTTATTTTAATTTAAATTATTACTATGTATTGATTTTAAAAAAAAAATTTGATTTCATACATTTTGATTTAAACTTTTTTTTTTTTTTTTTTTTACAAGTACTGCACTAATATATAATAACAATAATATAATTATATACTCTTATTTATACCCAATACCTACAACTTTACGCATGCGTACAGTTTTAATTCACGTGCATATATATGTATACACCCATACATTAATATTATTCAGAAATAGTATTTAATACACGCCTAAATAAATCCTAAAACCCTAATCAATAAAAAATAATTAAATATATAAACAAAACGTTTATTTGCCATAAAACTCATTTCATATATTGAATAGACTTTATTTACTTTTATGTGTACCAAATAATTTAATGATTTGCGCAACATCAAAGATAAGCTTAAAACAAAAATATAGCTGTTTAGAGATAAATCCAAATTAATTAGTTAAGCTGTTAAATTGTGAAAGGTGTAAAAATTAGAACAATTTTGATATAAAAATTTATTACACTTTTTAACTAATGCATACCTGCTAAAAAATAAAATATTGTTTTTTATATATATACATGTTCTACCAAACTGGAGAAGATCCTACTGAAATATTAGCTTCTTCGCTCTTGCTTATTACGTCTGTGGCTCTAAACTCAGCAGTGAGACTTTTAAGGCATTCTTTCCCAGCATTAAAATATACAGAAGAAAAAGTGATTAATAAAGAGATTCTTAAGTTAGAAGAAGAACTCGATAAAGAAGAAAAAGAAGCCGAGTCTTTTTTGTCTTCAGATACCTTTGTTGAATATGCTAGACGTAAACGAAAAATTGCTACGCGCAGAAAAGAACTTGAAGTTCTAAAATCTCAAAATGGCAAAGAGCAACAAGTTAAATCTTCTAAAACAGTTCACGCTATAAAGAAAAATTTATCTTTAGTTCTTAATAGTAATGTGAGTTAGCTAAAACTATTTAAATAAAATTACTTACTTAAATAGTTACTGTAAAATTTTAGTAATATCTTATTAAATTTACCTATATAAAGATTATTCAAGTTTGAATATATCAATATAACAATCTTGTGTAAATTATTCCATCCTAGTAATCATAGAATTGCTGGAATTTAAAAAAATAGATTTTAATACATTGCTGTTTGTAACATCCAAGGTATAAGTTAGAACATTTACGTACACACGGTTAAATAAAACCAATAGTGCAATATTATTTCCTTGAATAGAAAAGAGCTGCAATATTTCTAACGACATCTTAACGGTAGTAAATGATGTTGTGAGAATTATAATAATTCAAATTTAAAATTTAATATATTTACTAGATTTGTAATTTTGTGAATAAGTTAGTTACAGACAAAAATATACATATTTTATTTTTTTGTATAGGTGGCTTTAATAATTCTAATTTTTGTAACATATAAAAAAGTGACACCGAGTATATTCAATAATCTAATTGGGATTAAACGGCTGATCCAAACATTTTTTTTGAGCAATTATGTGGTTGCTACTTTAGAGACATTATTGCGCCAACTAAATCTTGGCCGTTTTGGCATAAAGCTTCTATAGCTTTTTCTCGTGAACATCGGCACTGCTGAACTATCAAATCAATATCTTGTGGATCACAGTCTGCTTCATCTATTTTAGTATCGTTTGATGATGCACTTTTGCTTTGTACTTCTGATTTTACACTATCAATATTTTTTACTTCTTCCGTGGGCTCTGGTGTAGCTGAGGAAGTTGGTGGTACATAAACTTTTCCCTGGTTAGCGACGTCTTCTAAATGAGCATCTCCAAATATGATGTATTTATCAGAATTAGGACATTTGTATACGTCAGGGTTAACGATTGTAAATAGTACCTTAACATTTAGTATAAGTTTTTAGCATGAACTATTATTAATGCTATGCTTACTAATTTTGCGCATATTTCAACAACATAAATTACTGCTTATATATACCCACGTATATTTAAGTATAAAACAAATAGGTGAAATAAACATAATTAAGATTTTATAAACGTTTTATTTCAGACTTGTATTAATTCTATAATAATAATCATAATAATAGTCTGGTTATTCTATTCATATAAATTGTATATATAGTCGCAGTACATGTTTAGATTTTTTAATGGCAATTCTAACTACATCAGGAACTGGTTCTAATCCTAAACGTGATACAGCTTTGCGACTTTTCTTTTCCATTCTGGATTGTTTTTGTCTGGTTGATGTAAGAGTATCAGTTGTTGGTTTTTCATCTCCGTGAGATTCGACATCTGTAGTTTTATTAGCAGTAACAGTTTTCGCCATTTTTTTTTTTAATTTAAGCAAGTAGGATGGGTCAAGCTCGTTTTGTCTAACATTAAGCTTTATTCTGTTCCTAATATTTCACATATATTCCAGATAACACTGTAACACGTATTTCAACATAAACTTTGTACTCTGTGCATATACAGTTAACGTATCAAGTCATACGTTAATTTGGTAGTGGATTAAGTTTATACATGTGTATGTGTTAACATGATGATTTAATTGAATATGAAACGTTATAATAAACGTAATGAATGTACTCATTATTCGTACTGTCTGAGTATATGTATTTATTTTGTGATGATAGCATTGGGCACAGAATATACATTTTATGTATTTGGTGCAAACTTGTAGGAATCTAACTGATTAATTTATATCACTATCTATATATATATTTATTATAGTCATAGAAAGTTTCTGTATTCATATTCAGTATCATATAATATACATATATATCACATGAATAATACTGTGTTAAATAATGGCCTTATTTGATATATAAATAATTTCGTGACTTTATAAAATAGTCTTATAAATAAAATATTATGAATAACTTATACACTCCAAAGTTTACATATACATATATTGAATTAATTACAAATATAAGTATACACTATAATTATTATGTTTTTTTTTTTTTTCTTCTTCTTTCAACTCCACAATATATATGGATGTTGATGAGTTATATCATTTACAGAATTCTTTGCAAGAGTTTAATATTATAGACGGGTGGTGCTGGATATATAGACTTCACGATTTATGGAGACATGTGTATATTAGATTACTTAATAACTTTTTATTTATACATAAAAAAAAAAAAGAAGCACCTTATTCATTTTACACTTTAAATAATACATATATTCACATACAGCCATTCCATCTCCAGGGAGCTGTAGCAGGAAAAACTTTAAAGCACATTATTTGTTTATATAGAAAACCCCATTTTGATTCATTAAAGTCCATTCTATACATTGTACCCGTAAAAAATATAGAACTGTGGATACAAAATCTAAAGGAAAGGTTTCATGATAAAATAAAAAATATTTCTGATGAGAAAGTAACTTTTTATCTTTTCAATTACAATTAATCAGGAAATTAATCGAATATTCACTGCTTACATTTCCGAGAAAGATAAATGCTCAGAGGGTGTAATTGATGCTATTAGGAAATCTGGAGCTGAAATTTTAACTGGAAAAAGAAAAGAACTTCAAAAATTGCATTCCCAATACTTGGAAGAATGCAAAAGTAAAATATTTACTGCTACAATAATTTATACTTTTCCATAAAAAAGATATAGCAAAACATTATTCTTTTTTGCATATACATATACATAAAATTGCATATAAATATATATATATATATATACATGTATATATATGCATACAAGTATATATACTATATATATCTATGTAAATATATATATACATATATATATATATATACATGTATATATATGGCAAAATACATTAATGCAGATTACATGCATACATATATTATTAAATATTATTAATTTATATACATGTATTTCAGAAAGAAATATATTATTTAAGCACTGTATTGAATTAAACGAGGAAATAGTTTATTATTCTAAACTTTATAAAAGAACGGCAAAACTCTTAACAGAAGAACAGAAAAGATTTAAGGAATTGAAACATTTGATATTTAACACAAATTCAGACTCCCAATTAAGTTTGAGCAAGCTTTATACAAACAACAAAAATCTTCAAAGTATATTTGTTGTTATTTTACATATATTCAGAGTTGTATCGTGAAAATTATCAATTAAAGTAATAAATTTGTTTTGTCAAGACTATAGATCAGAAGTTGCAAATATTATAGATCGATATCATGATAGACATATCCAATATAAATCTCAAGTATGCTAACTTATATATGAAAGGAGTATAGTCTGCAAATTTATGCATAAAAGATTTTATGTAATGACTATACTATAATTTATTACGATAAATAATTAATACTAATAAAGTATAAACAAATAACTGAACAATTAATATTAAAATAAATTTATATATATATATATGTGTATATTAATAAATCGGCTGTGGTTTCTTAATTAATAGTTACGTTTTTAGATAAATTTTTTACTTAATGCATTTGCACCGCAAGTTTTATTTGATACCCTTCGTAAAAGTTATGAATTGGCACGTTACATAGTATGAATAATATGGTTGAATATGTAAACAGATTCAATATCACGACCAGAGTAATTCTTTAGAAACAAAATCAGTTGTTAAAAAAGAGTAAGATAGCATGAATAACTTATTTTTCTCTTAGAGGTAAAACTTGTCAGATAGAATTACATATAAAATCTAATGAGTTAAAATGTTATTTTATAAAATTGAGAAGTCTTGCGTTAGATCATGAGATCAAACGGTTTGGAAATGGAACACCTGATATTATGTATCATAAAATATTAAAAAAAGTACCTAATCAAACTATGCGTTGACTTTGTAGGCTTTAAACTGCTATTCATGGATATTAACAGAAATTGCATCTGATACTTCTTTCAACAATTTTTTCTGAACAAATTTTTCATACATATTGATAAACACAAATTGTTTAGTATATATCACTGCAAAATTTATCAGTTTTATATATATTTATAATCAGTACCTAGTGGAAGGGTTGAATTATTTTGAATAATGCAAGATCATAATGTTCAGCAACTTATAAATTTATTTTTCAATTCCGATGACAATGATGCTTCTCTATTGATCCCGTCATATTTATTCACTAAAATATATGAACAGCCGGTATATACAATAATCTTAGTTGTTTATATAAATTATATAATTATATTACTTAACAGAAAATAGGAAACACAACTTTTTATATGTTTGAATATTACATATCTACATATTTACATACATTCCTATATTTATAACAGAAATATACGATTACAGGAAAAACCAGTAATAACTGTATTTTTAATTAATTGTTTTGTGTGTTTAGTAATTATTTTTACATTTGTATTTTTACATAATGGTTTACTTAGTCTTTAGAGGAAGGTTTACTTGTCACTTTGACATGTATTCGGGATCATATATTGAATTCAGAAACGCATCGGAAACAAAAATCCGGAATAAAATTGGTTAATGAAATAGTAAAGAAGTTTGAAAATTTGTCGGAAAGCGCAATAAGAATAATATGTAAAATTTATTCGGATAAAGTAACTGCATGGTATGCAACAGAATTAACTATCGAAGGATTAGTAATTTTATTAAGAGATCATGTTGCGGAGTTGTTGTATATCACAGTAACAATTTATGAGCTGAAAGAACTTAATAAGAATACTAATGAAAACCCTTTGATGAGTTTTTTAGATGCTGCTGATTCATCAGATCTTGATAGTGTAACATCATCAAATGATAAATCATATAGATCGCGTATATCATTTATTGATAATATAAGTTATTCACCAGTAAATACTACACAAGAACTACTAACTGTGGAACCAAACATTATATATAATCAACTAGATTCATCGGATGATCCAGAAATATCCAATAATGAAATAAGTTACTCCAAATCATTATTAGAAGAAAAGCAAAGTGAAACGTATTTAACACATTCAGATGAAAGTCTTAGTTCTTCTAATAAAACATATTACTTAGTGAACTTCATTATGCACAAAATCTTCAAATCTATTCACACACCACAATGTGCACAACCACTACGTGCTATACTTTATGAGCTTTTTGATATATACATAACTAATTATTCCGAACTGACTAAATCTGACTCTTATAAGAAAGCACTAATAACGGATATATGTACACAAGTCGAAGACGAAAAAGACCCAAGAAACTTGTTGTTAGTTTATCCTTTATTTCAGAAGTTGATGTATAAATATGAAAGTGTATTAGAAAATAATAATGATATATTGATGCTTATTGGTGATACATTATTTGTTTATTTTCCAATACATTTTAAACAACCTAAAAACATTTACGTCAATATTACTGCACAAGAATTGAAAACATCATTAATTAATTGTTTTTTTGTAACTCCGATATTTGGTCAAATTTTGTTTGTCACCCTCTCTGATTTGTTGTTAGAATTAAATAATTCAATCGAAGATATCACAGAAACATTAGAATTATTAGAAATTGCAATAAATCATGATATTTATCAGACTCGTAAGCACATACATATTTTAATTGACTATATTCCACGTTTATGGGAAGATATTCAATATTTAACTTAC
Source organism: Ophryocystis elektroscirrha (assembly GCA_030141585.1). Lineage (NCBI taxonomy): Eukaryota > Apicomplexa > Conoidasida > Neogregarinorida > Ophryocystidae > Ophryocystis > Ophryocystis elektroscirrha. The sequence continues at coordinate 74,007 of JAQIFP010000072.1, forward strand.
GAAGAACCACGGTCATTTTCAAAAAAATTAGTAAAAATATTCTGTGATTTAATATATAATTCTATATTCAAAAATTCGAATTTAGCGAAAATAAATGAATTAAATGCAGCAGAATGTACTGTTTATTCACGTGGCATAAATTGTTTAGAAACAATTATATCAGATTGTTTTGATTGTCTAGAAACATTCCATTCTAAATATCCATATTATGAAATATGTGAGAGTATCATAATAAACCTTTCAAATTTAAATATCAAAAAAATTCGTTTGATTATATCTGACCATATATCTAAACTATTCAAAAACAGTATAGTTTCTTCAGTGAGTTTGATGCCCCATGAACATGTGAATATAGATACTTTATATAGAAAGTTAGATTTGTTAGTGCTTTTGCTACAGAATGGCTCAACTTGTATCCATTTTTTGGACGACGTTATCAATTTAATACAAAACGCAACGAATAATTTAAATAATATTTCAGATGAAATATATGCAAAGCTTCTTTGTATATATTTTATAGTGCTGCATAACGAGAATCACCCTTATAAAGGAATATATTTATGCAATTTTTTCAGTTTCTTTTCATCAAAAACACTCCCTAATGATCAAAATAAATCTTGGGTTGATACATATATAAATTTAATACAGCAGTCTTATAAAAAATATCCCGATTTCATGGAATCAATAAAAAAAAACCCGTTTATTAAAACAGCCAAAAAATGTAGTATTATATTCAATCATAAAAAGTATTACGCAATCATAGCAGCATCAATTATCAATTTCTTTATATCTGAACCAGAAAATAATATTTATAAAAAACCAGCAACTTCCAACCAAAAACTGTTCATTCTTTTTTATTTATATGAAAAAATGCTCCAAAATAAAGAACTTATGTCCCAAATACGTAAAAGAAGAAAGCATATTTATGAATCCATTGATCTTATAATATCTGAAGTAGAATCAGGGGAAACTTTTTATTATGTATTGAATGATTATAAGTTGAATTTATTGAAAGATCCTTCATTAAAAGATACTATGATAGGAAGCCAATATATGAATAATGATAGTGACGATCTTAGCTCTACATTTTCAAAGCATTTTTCTTACGGTGATAATGACTTGGAGTATACTACTCAAAATTTTTCCGAAAATGATCAAAATCCAAAGTTGAGTACAGATGAAGTCATATTCGCTGGTTCAAAGGAGGACAAATCACTAAATTCATCCAAACATTGTGATCAGGAAAGGAGTAAGAAAATTTCTAATAAAAAAATGAAAAAAAGGAAGAAAAAACAGATTAAAAAAATGAACCAAGATACCATGTTTGGAAACCAGAAAAATGATCAATCGTCAACACAAATTGTTGCAAACATTTTTGCTATAAAGGATACTTTTACAGAATACAATTTCATGGAAGAGAATCCTATAAAAGATTCTTCTCTGGAAAAGACTTCTTTACAACAACCTTTTGTAGAAGAAATTCTTGTAGACGAATCTTCTGTGAAAAAGTCTTCTGGAGAAAAGTTTCCTAGGAAAAAGTTTTTTGGAGAAAAGTCTTTTGGGGAAAAGTCTCCTGTAGATAAAACAACAGTTGAGGAATCTTCTGTAGAACAGACACCTGTTGAAAAGACTTTTGTAAAAGTCAATACCATAGAAGAATTTTTTGAGAAAAACAGTCAATCTACAGAAGATTTAGTAAATGGATTAATCAAAACGTCAATAAAAGAAATAAAAGATGCAAAACTGGGTGGATTTGAAGAACAAATGGATTTAAAAAACGAAATTATTCAAAATGTTTCAGAAGAACAAATAAACAATGATCAAAATTTTTCTTTTAATAATAAAAACGATGAATATATTTCGGAAACGTCTTATGCGGCTTTAAGTAATGACTTGAACCACGGTGAAGGTCACAAAAATGACATTCTTCAATTAAATACTCTAAAAAATGACAAGAATCAAAGTAATCGGGCAGAAGTGGAGAATAGTCAGGAAATGATACCACAAAGTCGTACAAAATCGGATCTCTTAGTAAATCAATTTGAAGGTCATTCGTTGGACAATGACTTAGATCATGAAACGCATAAGAGCAATTTATCGCAAATATCTTTGGAAGAGAAACTTTCACAGCCAAACCCGATTTCTTTAATGGAAGGTTTATCGGTAAAAAGCCTTCCAGTAAAAGAAACAAATTTACAGGAATCTAACGTAATTACCTCTTTTAACAAAATTTCCGCGGAAGAATCTTTCAATAAAAGTACCTATGAAAATTCTCCATTAAAAAAAGATTTAACAGAACAAATACAACTATCAAATAATTTGAAGAGTATTTCAACTAATTCAAACATTTCGGTCGATATGGAAACTTTGACAGTTGAAGCCTTTATCAGAAAGTTTTTTAAAGCTAATAAATTCTCAAATGAAGACTTTGAATTATTTACTGTCGATGTTTTTGACAAACAAGAGATTACTACAAAATTAAATTTGGACTCAGTTTCAGAAATAGAATCAATAAAATTATCGCATTCTGCACAGGTTACATTAAAAAGTACCAGTTTTGATGACATTTATGAATGGGGCGAAAAAGATGTAAATAGTGTATCAGATAAAATAAAAGATCTACTTCATGAATACAAGAAATTAAGTGAAATCAATCGCGGAAATGAAGAAGAAATTGATGCCAAATTAGCTTCAATTAAAAATTTACTGATTATAGCGTATAAAGCTCTCAAATATTCGAATAAAAAAATTTCAATGCCACTCTCGTTGTTTGCTGTTCAAAATATAGAGTCTCTTTTTAAAATATCTAAACATTCGTTGACTAAAACCTCACTTCATGAAGATAAAGTGGCTCCGAAAAATGAAGCTTCAATTGGAATCAATTCAAATCATGAGACACGAATTCAAATACACTCTGGCTATAAGATTTCTGACAGTAAAAAGAAAATTGAAAATAATTTAAAGTCAAAAAATTTGGGAAGACCCTGTTCCGCTGTGCTTGTATCCAGAAAAGATACTTATATTCAAAATATTAGAAGAACTATTTCAAGTTTTTCATCGAAAGATAACAGAATTTTTATGGAGTCAAAATACTCTGATGACAATTTCCCTAAAGCTTCAGCATTGAATTCAATGTTTAAATATAAAGTAAACAATATCATGTTTTTGCCACCTGAAGCAGACGTATCATCAGTGTTCTTTAAAGAACGGTCAAATCAATATAATTTAGTTGAGTATGTATCTTATGATTTGATAAAGCATTTGACGAATGAGTTATATTTCAGGGTATATGACCAAGTATATAATTATTTAATGTCATTTCAAGAATGCAATACAGACGCAATAAATGAAGATAGCATTTACTTATTTAAACTCCATTTGAAGTTTCTATATAATGTACTGAGTTCAAATTTGATGCGCTTTTCTAAATTTGAAGACACAAAAATAGCCAATCTTTTGACATATATATATTATGTTAACAATGAAGAAATAATACAACTATTTATTCAAATACTTTCTTATGCTTTGAAAAACGTTGATTTAAATAAAACTATTATTGAAAATATGGTGATAGAAATGAATAAAAATATTTGTGATACCAGCAAAACCGAATTTCTATGTTATCATATTATAAATATAGTTCCCCATATACTCAATAATTACTTTAAATATAACACTAACATAAATTCTCATGGAACAGACGCCTTAGTTTTATTACTGGACGTATTGTATAATAATAATTTCATTGTATCTGATAGTATATATAATATCATGGCTTTATCTATGTTCAAATTGCCGTATGAAGAACAACAGAATCTAATGGTATTAGTAAAGTATCATTATCAAAACTATATTGTATCAAAAATAGTCAGTAACGACAACACATCAAACATAAGATATATCAAATTGATAAGTTACTTATTGTATGGTTGGTATTGTTCGCAGCAAATGCTTGGAGTTGACATCAATAATATTATAAAAAACCTATTTTGTCACATTGAGCAGCATTCAACTTTAAAACATGAACAGCTATATACGTTATATGTATTACTAAAAATCAAAAAACAAGATGTGTTTAATGACATATTCCACAGCGAAATATCTGCCAAAAAATGCTTAGATATTTGGATGAGAAATTATAATGAAAATTACACATTATATGACATTACGCAACTCTTTATTATATTTCGGTATTTACAAGATGATATTATAAACGATCATATACAAAAATATAATCACAATAATATTGAAAACATTATCACAAAGATATTTGAAATAGTGCATTTTGAATCCCATAATTTTGCTGAGCAAATTATGATAGATGATCTTAACGGATGTGTAATACATTTCATGCTTCGTATATTGCTAAAATCTGATATATATCGTGTTATATGGAATATCATATATATTAAATATGAACAATTGATAGAGTATTTATTAATTCAATTGAAGAATAACACATTCCCTGTGTATAGACAGTATATATTACAAGTTTTCATATCTATGGCAAAACGTGATTTTCCAAAAAATTCAAGCATTGCGAAAACGGTATAATATAGTATTAGTATATAATATTAATATAAATAGAATTAAAAGCTAAGTATTAATTATTTATTTACAAATACTAATAAAATATATATATATATATATATATATATATATATATGTATATTTTGTTTATTAGTTTGTATTCAATATTAAATATATAAACAATACAATTTTAATATAATTACAAATATAAAAAACTAATAAAATTTTATTAAAGTAATTATTGTCTAAAAAAGTTTTGAATGATAATAAATATATAGTTGTATGAACAATTATATCTTGATTGGTGAACTGTAGGTTATTACAAATTTAAGTTATTCCTTGAATGATCCTCACAGATACGTTAGATCTGCAGCTGTTATCGCAAGAATTCATTGGAATATATATTTATAATTATAATCAACTAAGAAAGCTTGGGAAAAAACTATACAGAATTAATGTGAAGATTATTAAGAGAATAGATATAAAACATGAAGTCAACTGTAACTGTTTAAGCCCGTAAAAAATATGATACAAAAATGTTCCCCCCATCATACGGGAACCAAATCCTTGAAGAAAGCCCCCTAAAGCAGCACTTTTTAAACTCCCAAAATTAAGAGAAGCAATATATATGTCTTTGATGTACAAATTTATACTAACGAAAGACGCCATTGACAAAATTAAAAATAACGGGTACATATAAGACACCATTTTAATCAATAAATCTTTTGTTGTTGTTTCGTGAATAGTATTATGTGAAAATATAGCGGTAGCACTTGATTTATCTTTGCTAAAAGTTAATTTCTTTAAAATCGACTTTCCAATAATTATAACGAACTGTGGCACAATTAATAATTTTTGAATGACTGAATCGGAACTGTATGAAATTTCTCCAACCCATGACAATCCAGCTAAAATAATGCTCAAGAACATCGTGGTAAATTTCCTATGAAATTTGTGATTTCTTTCTTGATCAACATCCCTGATGAATTGTATATAAAACTCTTGATAATTGAAAGTTTCTTATTCATACATGTATATACAAATTATGTGTCAACCATTCGATTCATATAAAACCACATATTCAGTCAAATTTCACTTACATAATGGGAATATCATAGTTTTGAAGGACTAACATTAAATAACGAGCTAACAAAAAAAATGTCAATATATAGAAATGGGATATTGAACACATTTTGTCTAAATATACACCACGGGAATAGAAGGTACCATTGAGAAATTTTCGGAAAAATTTGAATGATATGGCACCTTCAAATATAAAGACTCCCAATATGAACGTCCCTATGGTGATTAAAGCATAATTGGGTTGTAAGTACAGTTCAATTATGTGTGTTTCAAATATGCCTTTGCTCAGAATCTACCATTCGTCAGATATTTTTTCACACTTTATATTATATCAGAACATTTTTCAAACATTAAACTAATTACTTCATTTATATACACACATATACACAATAATCTCTAAATTATAATCTTAGTTTACATAATTATATTTATAATATATATATATATATATTATATATTATATATTATATATTATATATTATATATTATATATTATATATTATATATTATGTAATAATTTATGTATATACATTAATTATATACATAGTGATTATTTATTTGTGAAAAAAAATTTATATTTGTACGATATTATAAGCAATATATGTACATATATGTATTTAGTCTGCATATTGGTTCATATCACATATAATATAATGTATTAGAATATTAATAAATTAAATTAAATATTACAAGCAAATAAGTGCTTATATATGCTTAAGTAGAAGATTTAAGCATAACAATATGTAAAATAACAAGCGTACAATTAAGAGTTTTTTATAGAATGAGGTTTTCATGTGTATTCATTGGCAGGATTAATGAAAGAAAAGAGTTATGTGAATAATCTATTATTTACCATGCCCGTGAATGCAAGAAAAAATCCCAAGAAAACAGAAGTAAAGCCTCTTTCTATTTTATCGCATAACACTGAAGCTCGATTGCAATCACGATCATATCTGTATATAAAGAAATATTTGATAATGGAAATAGGTATTGAAAGTGTAATAAAACACACAATAACATTCCAAATAAATATTATCTTCGAGTGTAAGGTACGAGAATCAATAAAGTAATAATAAAAAAGTGTAAAGAAGTAACTAAGATAAATTCCGAGTATAGTAATAGAAATTAGTTTAAGAATTAATGGAAATTGATTAGACTTTTCAGGACATTCTAAACAAATTAGATCTTCACTTTTACAGTAAATTAATTTTTCCATTGCTCTATTACACCACCGTTGCGGTAAAGTTTCTTCTCTTAGGTTAGTTATAACAAGTGGTTGGGAACTATAGTCTTCAAGCATTGTATGGGCTTTTATCAATTTACTAAGATAGATCCGGTACAGTGGCTAGAGTATGGATTTACAATTTATTTCCTCACTAAACTCTTCATCTATTTCGTATAAAGTAATAATTTTTTATTATTATAGGGTTTTTTACATCTTGACAATTATTTTATTTTTATCAAAAATTAATTGATTTTAGACCATTGAAACCACTCAAAATGAAAATTACAATAATGAAGACTCTAAAATCTCTGTTTGCTACACCAAAAATTTATTACTTAGAAGCAAAAAAAACCGTAATTATTTGTTAGTTTTACGCAAGGTGAGTATTACTAGGATTTATAAATATTTACAAATTAATAAATTAGATCGAATATGTCAAAAATCATATATAGTATCATAATACATAGCATATTGTGGGTATTGAAGAATTTAGTTTTAATCATTTTTTTATTTATTGTATAGATTTGTATGTTATATATATACGTGATACATTTATTAATTAAATAGCTATTGAATTTATTAATTTTTTTGAAGTTCAAAGTCGGTATTTATTAAAAATATCATAAATAGTGCAAATGTGTATTTTATCTATTTTTGCAATAATACTGGATTAATAATGGGTATTAGGAAAGTAACATCGATTTAAGTGGGCTTTCAAAACAATTAAAAGATCAAGGTTTACGTTTTCACCCTAAAGCTGTCAATCCTTCGACACCGCTTGAAGTCGTGAACGATGAGATGTAATTGCATTTTATGATTACATTATATACAGAAAAACTCCTACATTTATTATTGAAGAATGTTTAAAATCTGAAACTGACTTAATATCTTTCCATATTTCTCAGTCAAAGAACATATTGATAAACGTTTCTGATTTAATCAACACATTGATTGCAATAAAACAAGATGTTCTCTACGTTGATATTACTCAAAAAATTCCAAGTAAAGTATACCTACTAGAAAATTTTATAAAAAATAAACGTAAATATACCCAGACGTTAATCTGTTACATTTAAATATAGCCAATTTTCATTATTTAAATTCATTTAATTTTTTATTATGTATTTATCTTTGTCGATAAAATTACATCAGAATATATTTTGTTGACTTGTTTGTTGCTCTTCGTAAGAAACTTTTCAATATTTGGTTGTTAATATTGAAAGGTTTTTCGACTATTAGATGAATTATAGACACTATTTATAAAAGTTTTAATTGGAGTAATGAATGGGGAATATTTATAATTTATTTAGCGGTAAAAAATGATATGTTTCCTAAAAAAGAAGATTCTCAAAGTAAACAAACAAACGCTCCTTCTAAACCATCGACTGATGCTATTGAAATGAGCATAACAGTTTCCAAAGAAGACAATTTCAGTGAATGGTATACTCAAGTCATAAACAAAGGCGAACTCATAGATTACTACGATATATCTGGTTGCTACGTAATAAGGTAATTAATTTAACAAATATAGTTATTTCGTGTAAATGCACATTATTGTTAATTTGTTATTATTGACAGTGAAATAAATTATTAATGTAGGCCATCTGCTTACTTTATTTGGGAACAAATACACGAATACCTTGATAAAAAGTTTAAGAAGTTGGGCGTAAAGAATTGTTACTTCCCCTTATTTGTGACTAAAGCTCGACTTGAAGCTGAAAAGACTCATGTAGAAGGTTTTAGTCCTGAAGTTGCTTGGGTCACTAAATCGGGTAGCAGTGAATTAGCAGAGCCTATTGCTATTCGGCCGACATCTGAGACTGTTATGTATCCATCTTATTCCAAATGGATACGATCTCATCGTGATTTACCTTTATTATTGAATCAGGTTATTAATACTTCATGTTTACATATATATATATATATTCATAAAAGTTATATGAATTATTATTTTTAAATTTCTCATAAATAAATTTATATTTTGAATATAATTATAGTGGAATGAAGTTGTTCGTTGGGAATTTAAACAGCCTACACCATTCATACGAACTCGCGAATTTCTTTGGCAAGAAGGCCACACTGCACATTCTAATGAAAAAGAAGCCATCGATTTGGCTAACGGTATCTTGGACATATACAAGCAGTAAGTCAATCATTTATGATTAAATAGAGTCAATAAAGTTTTAATTCAATTGAATTATCATTTTTGTTATGATTATTTAATTTAGAACTAATTTATATTATAAAGATTATAAGTATGAAGTTTATATGATTAAATTTATGTTCTTTCACTAATAGTTATATAAATGATTTTAATTATTTCAGAGTATATGAAGAATTATTAGCTGTACCCATGATAAAAGGATTCAAAAGTGATAATGAGAAGTTTGCTGGAGGTGAAATCACTATGACTATAGAGACTCTCATTACATCAAATGGACGAGCAATACAAGCGGCTACATCTCACTATTTAGGACAAAATTTTGCAAAAATCTTTGAAATAGAATTTGAAGATCAAAATAAAATACGCAAACATGTGTATCAAAACAGTTGGGGCTTAACAACACGATCAGTAAGATAAATATAAGTATTGAATGCAGTCTATTTAGATAGGAGTAGCTATTATGATTCATGGAGATAATAAAGGTTTAGTCTTGCCTCCAAGAGTTGCTATGATTCAAGCTGTTATTATTCCAATTATTTTTAAAGACAAATCTACAAAGGAAATTATGCAGCAGTGTCTTCAAATCAAAGAAGAACTTGAGCAAGCGCAGATAAGAACCCACTTTGACGATAGAGTACGAAAACTAATAGATATAATTTGATTATATTTTGGTAAACTAATTATATGTATAATGACATCTTATATGTATAATGACATGTTATATGTTTTATGATTCATTTAATTATGATATATGATACATATGTCCCGTAAGTTTCATGTAAGAATAATAAAATATCTATGTGATTAATAACAAAATTATTCAATTCAATACTTATATGACATTAAATTTTTTTTATACATGAAATTTATTTATGAGTCTTAAAAGATATATTAAATCTATGTATGTACAGGATATTTATACACCTGGATGGAAGTATAATGATTGGGAGCAAAAAGGAGTTCCATTAAGAATAGAAGTTGGACCTAAAGATGTTGCACAAAAAACTGCCAGGATTGTTGAAAGACATACGGGAAACAAATCTGATGTTTCTGTTGACAACCTAGCTCAAAGAGTTCAACAAATACTAAATAATATGCATCAGCAACTACTTGAAAAAGCAACCAGCAATCTTAATGATAATATTGTTAAAGTAATATTGTAAATTTAGAAACATATCATAGATCACTTGTTGGGACGAAGTTATGCCTAATTTAAACAAGAAGAAATTACTATTGGTTCCCTGGTCAGAGGATCCTGATTCTGAAGAAACTATCAAAAAAGCAACAACAAAATCTGATGCCAATGTACGTAATTTTAATACTGAAAGTATTTAATATTCTGACAAAATTACAATAGTAAAATAGTTGCAACTATTTTGTATAATATGTATAATTAATATTTACATAAATTTAGTTGCAGTCATAAATAATCAACAAATGTTTATTTCTTTCAAGTTATATATGGTAGTTCGTTGTTTTGAAGCTTGATTATTGAATTATAATGTATAAAATATCTATGACTCAAATTTTGTGCATTCGACCTATGTTTTCGAATCTGTATTTTATAATAATTATTTTAGGAAAATGCTCAAGAATCAAGTAGTAGTTTGACTGCGGGAATGAAATCACTGTGCAAGCCTTTTGATCAACCTGAACTACCTGAAAACACAAAATGTTTTATAACTGGCAAGTCTGCAAAAGGGTGGTGGTTATTTGGAAGAAGTTACTAATATTTTTTGATAGTGTTTGTTAAAAACAGTATTTATTTATACATCAAATTTAAGCATTTGGGTCATTTTATAATTATATAAACATTTCCAGACGCGCTGACTGTAGTGTTCTGTCTTATAAAAAATGGAATCACAAAAAGAGTATCAAAGCTATCACGAGAGTCATAAAACCATTTTATTTCATGCTATAAAAAACAATCATTGCTTTTTACGTAAATTCAATGGCGTCACATTTAGTGCTGTAAGTAAAATAAAAGTTAACTAGTATATATAATAAATTTAACAATTTACCATAATGACATTATGAGGAATATGTAACTAATTACACAATTACTAAAGATTTGCTCCATATTAATACTGTACATACAATAATAAAAATTTTTTTCTTTATTTTAATAGATATATGTATTTTGTAAAAACATATATATTATATTTGCACTTAATTGAGATTTTTATTCATGGATACTTAATGTGTAATGTACTGTGTGAATATACTGAAATTTAGCAAAATTTATCAATTCATTTGATTTTCAACAAATATTTTAGGGTAAATTAAATAGTAATAAATTTTATTTAGACTAGTTCTAAGCTTCAAAAATAATTTTTTTTCTTCTGATACGAGTTAGTTATGTGAATCACTTTTCTTGAAAACTTAACTGGATTATTACTAAATAAATAAAAACAAGTTTTTTAGCAATATATAATTTTAATAAACAATTGTGTATTTTATATATAGTAACGTAATTAAATTATAAAGTAAATATATATAGTTTGTGTTACTGATATGCCTTAAATATATAATGTATTCAATTATTAATCATAGGAACCTCTTAATTTAATGAAGATAAATAATCCCAAGTATACAAGTTTAAATGGCAAGGGTATTGGAGTCAAAACTGATCAATTTAAATTACGTTTATTAAAACAAACAAAAAAAACAAATATGCCTGCAAACTCAATACAAAAAATACGCATTAATCGTGACGTCTCAAAAAGTCTACCGAAAGTAGCAAAAGTTCTGTCAGATTATCGTCCTGACTTAGTTGTTGACGCAATAAGTGTACTTGATAGACACAGAAAATTATAATTTTTTTTTTTACTATTTTTGTTAAACGTAAGAGTTTTCGGAATTAATACATATTTTCCTAAAACTTTTCCACATCACAACATAAAATATTCAAATTTTCTCTGATAAAAAATAATTAAATATAGTCTGTGTCGTACGCTTTTAATATTAGTTTATGTTTTCGATATTACTTAACTACATATAATGTGAATATAATGAATATCATTAGAATTTTAATTAAAGGTATGGTAAAAAATCGGAATTTCTACATAAAAATAAATTAATATGGTTTTTGCCTATTTAAAGTATATCAAAATTTCTACATTAACGTTCAAAAAAGGTTTTTATTCTTAAAGTTTACAACATTTGTCGTTATTCAAGTATTTAATTTTTCTGTGTATCTCCCTGCGAATAATAATTAAAAGATAAAATTTAAACGTTTAAATGGATTAATTAAAACTAAGCTTTAAGTGTAAATCAAAAAAATAATTCCAATGAATAACTTTCCAATGCTTAATGGTGTTTCTGAGGATTTCTACAGCAATCCTCGATTTAAGCTTCCAATAACTAAAGGAAAGTTGTTTTATTGCAAGCAGACAAATTACATATATGAGTTAATAGAGCAAATTGGATCTGGAGCAGCAGCTGTTGTATTTAAATGTAGATGTTTATATCCTTATAGTGAACACAATAAAACATACGCTGTAAAGATTGTTAATTTGGCAAATTTGAAGTTGAATGCTAATTCTGACAAAGAAAAAGAACGAATTTTTCGGGAAATTTCAATCTTACGTTCTCTTAGTCATCCGTTTATTGTTAACTTAATTAAAGTCATTGAAACTGACTCTCAATTATTCTTAATTATGGAACTTGTTGATGGCGGAGAGCTGTTTTACAAAATCGTTGAATTGGGAAGTCTTTCTGAAGATCAAGCTAGATACATAGTTGTGCAAGTTATACAAGCAGTTAAATATGTCCACAGCAAACAAGTTATACATAGAGATTTGAAGCCTGTAAGCTTATGCATATTAATATTGTTATTATTATCTATTTAACTAATATGAATAATTATATCGCACCTGACCATATGTCATAAATACAACATGTTATAATAAATTTCGACATAATGTTAATATGCATGCAAAATAAGCAGCATATTTTTGATACGTTAATAATATAAATATTTAATTGTTTAAGAAGAATTGTAAAAAAATAAAATGAGTTTTAAAAATAATATGCTATAAACTATCAGTTAAGTTAATAAATATATTCAATATTTAAAAAAATACATATATAACTCCATATTTAGCTTAGATTGGTGCGCATATAATTTAAAAATCTTAACTGAGTTTATTCCTACAAATGATTATACCCTACCTATACATTACGCACTATTTTTATCGTGATTAACATACAGTAGTTATAATGAAATGGCGTTTTAAAGCTGTTTATGTATATAATACTTTGCATAGGAGAACATACTTATTAAAGAAGAAGTGGCGCCTGGTTTTTTTAATATAAAAATAGCTGATTTTGGATTAGCAAAACTTGTTGTAGATGGAGTTACTGCAGCAAAGACATTTGTCGGTACACCGCAATATTGGGCTCCAGAAGTCTTAAGCTGCTCAACTAATTCAAATGTGACATATGGCCCAGAAGTTGACTTATGGTCATTGGGATGTCTGATATACGTTATGTTAGGCGGTTCATATCCCTTTGATTCTCGACTAGGACCAGTTGATGAATTAATTATGAATGCTAGATATCATTTTAATTATAAACGATTCCAGAATGTATCAGAATCTGCAAAAAACTTGATAAAGGGTTTACTTACCGTCAATCCCAAAGATAGGTTAACTTTAGAAGGAGTTTTAAGTCACCCATGGTTAATTTCTTACAAAGTTCCTTATAAGTTACCTGATTTTCCTCAACTATACCCAGATAGTCAACATTCTTGTTCTTCAAATTTCTCTAACGATAGATCATCCCAAACATATTCTGATAATAAAAATAAATTGATTGTACCCAACCTAATAGAAGAAACTACTTCAAATGAATCAACTAGAATGATTGATTTTCTCAGAAACTCTAAGTTATCTTTTCTTCAAAATACTCCAGTTAATCGTGCTATAGTCCCAGTTCACAATACTAATAAATTATCTTTCGATAATTTTGCTTCCAATAGACAAGACTATAGTGAATCAACTGAAAATGTAACTCATTATGACAGACGTATATATGTTCAAATTGCTACACTATGGTATTATATAATATATTTTTATTATATTCTATTTTAGTATAGTATTATTATTAAAAATAAAACTAATTAGTTAAATTGTATAATATATGTATGCATATATTTATATAATACATTTAATATATATAATGTCTATATAATATGTTTAAATAATATGTGTATATACTATGTTTATATAATATGCTTATATTATATGTTTATATTATATGTTTATATTATATGTTTATATTATATGTTTATATTATATGTTTATATTCTATGTTTATATTATATGTTTATATTATATGTTTATATAGTATGTTTATATAATATGTTTATATAATATTTTCATATTTTTTTTTTTTTATAAACAATATACGCGCAAAATAATGGATAATTAATAGTTAGCTAATATATTTTTGTAAGTTAAATAGAATTTTTCGATAATAAGCAGAATATTCAATTTTAAAACAGTTCATATCTTTAATTATTGAACATGGGTTCTTTGTATTTTGACTTTTTTTAGATATTCAATTTTCAAGATTTACTTTGTATACAGCTTTCGTCATTGAAGAAATTTCATTGGGCATATATAGCATTGAGGCATTCTCCAGAAGCTGTAAAAAAAACTTCTCAGTGTATCGTTGAGGCTCAAAATATACAACTTGAATCTATATCTGTTATAAGACATGTAAGAAGAATATAAAATATTTCATATCCATTAATTCAGTTTGAAAACACTTGTCTCAATATATTAGATTTAATCCCTGACGTATCACTCGCAGTTTCTAAACAAAAAATTGATCTGGCAGTCACTTTGTTTAAAGTAATGCAATTTTCGTTATGACTTAGATGATATATATATGTGTGTAAAAATAAAGGAAATAAAAGAGTTTTTTTTTAAATGTGTTGTTCAACATGTAGGAAATGCGGGTTTGGATTAGTGATTTAAAAGCCCAAATGATATCCCATCAAGAACACAATGCCTCTTTTATGTGTCGGGTTCATGATTTGAGTGAAGAAGTGCAAGCTGCAAAATTAGTTATTGATAAATATCTGATGAAATGGCTTGCATATGGTATGCGTACGCCAGAAAGTGATTTAACAAATATTATATTTTCTACTAATGAAGATTGTACTACTTATGAAACATTATCCAATGACATACAAGAATCAACTATAACACATAATAATTCTGAATCTTCTGATGTATCAAACGGAAGTTCTTGTTCGTCAAATGTTTTCACTCCAGCAAATAATAAGTCTAAAGATTCTTTTAATTCAGCTCAGTCAAATGATTCCTCTATGGAAGTTGAAATTATGGTAGAAAATCCCGTAGAAACTAAAGATAATTTAAATTATTTTAACTCAGCAGACAATAGCACTATCAAAAACAACAACCATGCTGTCCAGTCTAATTCTTCTGTTTATCAAGCACACCAGCGTTGGTATAAAGCGTTAAGACAGTCCATATTACAATTAAGCGATATGAATAAACAAACTTCTCTTCTTTGTAATAATTATCATCCAGGTCATGCAGTAGAAGATAATGCCCAAGATCTTGTTGATGTATTACTAGTTCCACCCCAAACTCAACAAATTGACTTTTTTCAACGGCAATGTTCATTAAATCAAAAATCTAAGATGCAAGTTCCGATAGTTTCTGACTTTTCCAAAACGCCCTCTGAAGTATATCACGACACATCAACCAACAATAGGCAATCAACTTATAGTCAACAGTTTTCCAACATACATTTGTACAAACAAACAATTAAAACAGCTCAAATCCTAATCAAAGTTCTTGAAGATTTGCGGAAGGTAAAATTTAATAGTACTAATTTTAGATTGCAACTATAATATTATTAATAATTGAACAATCATTAATAATACTTATGTATATAATGTATGCATGAATATATATATATATATATATATATATATATATATATATATATATATATGTATATGCATATGTGTATATTTAACGAAAACAATGTTGTATAATTATAAGAATAAGTAATTTTTTGGGTGTTACAGTATATATTTGAAAATTAATATTATATATATATATATATATATATACATGTAAAACTAGATAGAGCTTTGAACTTTATATAATTATAAGTAATAATGTTCAACAATTTCAGATTGATGTGGTTTTGAGAAAGTCTGTTTCATTTTGGTTGAATATGATGAGCGTTATAGATCGTTTAATCAAAATGAAGTTACATACAGAAAGATTATTAGAGTATACTGTAGATTCTGTAGCATTTACTGCTCGTTTTCGCGAAAGACTATCAGAATACAGTAATTTTTGGCTTGCATTAAAAGAGCAAACACATTTCTATATAGAACAATCTACAAAAAAGTTAGCTGCATTACAAGACTTTGTATTAGCTCTTAAAAGTACTGCAGATCGTCTTGACACAGCTAGTGCTATTCATTATGGAGACATGACTGAGACTTTAGCCGTTCCTGAAAAAAAGTAATATATTACCCCAGAGCTCATTCCAATACTTCAAGTACCTTCAGTATTCTATAGTTTTTTTCTGTTTAATTGGTTTTATTTTTTGAAATAATTTTTATGGTTTTTTAATATTATGGACGTAAACCAGGAGGAAGATATTTCATCCACTTTCCAAAGACTTGAAGCTACTCCCCGAGTTTTAGGTGCATTTTTATTTACATCTGAGGGAAAAGAATTGAAACGGTTGATAAAACCTGGATTATCTATTAAAGAAGTTCATAAAATAGTTCCCCAAATGTTTAGCCATATCCAGATGGGTATAAACACTATGACTAAATCAGAGCAAGTAAGAACATACACCAGCTTTATTTAGTTTCAATTTTATTTGTTGCTGTTTATAAATTTGTTATTGATTTGTATTTATAGAGATACAACTTATATTATTTAATTTATATAATTTATATATTTTAATATATATATATATATATTAACTTATTAAAAATTTATATTATTGAATAAAATTAAATTATAAAAATAATTTAGAAGTTATTATGTATTATTATTACTTTTTATTATTATTACTATTTATTATTATTAATTATTATTGTTATATATTATTATTTATATATTATTATTATTTATTATTATTTATTATTATTTATTATTATTTATTATTATTTATTATTATTTATTATTATTTATTATTATTTATTATTATTTATTATTATTTATTATTATTTATTATTATTATTTGTCTTGTTCAGGCTGTTTCTTTGATTAAGATCAGATTCAATTCAAAAGAAATTATTATTGTACCGAATGGAAGACACATGCTGTGTACAATTCTAGCTTCGAAATACGAAAAAGACTAAAATTTTATGTATTATCATTGTATGTGTCGTAAATTTTTAAAAATTATTATTGCATCAAAAACTGTAATATTTATTTACTAGGAGCAATCATCAATTTTGGATGAACATGTTTGTCATAAAGCTCAATATCCAAGAATTTAGATGCAGCTTCTCTTAAAGTTAAATTGTTTTCAAATGCATGAACGGCTATTTTGGAGCAAACTTCGTAACCAACAACTGGCGTTAAACAAGTAATCAACATCAGAGACTTATTTAAGTGTTTTTCTATATTTGCCGTTCTAATTTTCATCCCTCGGATACAATTTGCTTCAAATGATGAGCATGCTTTACTTATTAAACTTATAGATCTAAGCACGTTGTATATAATCACTGGTCTCATAACATTTAGCTGAAGGTTTCCGTGCGTGTCTAAATTAATATTCATAAAAAAAAAAATAAACCCTACTTGAAATTGATACTGTTGTGTGATTTCCTATAACTTCTGCTGCAACCATGCTGAGCGCTTCACATTGTGTAGGATTGACTTTTCCTGGCATTATAGAAGATCCAGGTTCGTTTGATGGTAGCTGTAATTCATTGAAACCGCAACGTGGACCAGAACTCAGTAATCTATAATTTCATACTTTTTGTATGTTTACCTTATATCGTTCGCTATTTTCAATAAATCAGTTGCTAAGGTACATAATAGGCCTGAGTAATTAACCACAGCGCTGACGCTTCCTAACGCTGCAAACTTATTTTTAGCAGTTACAAAAGGTAGTTTTGTTTCTTCAGCGATTCCTGCCTAAATTGAACAATTTATAACTTAATTCATGGTTTCAAACAGTATGTAATATTTATATATATATTTATGCAAATAATACCTATAAACTATTCCATAATAAATATATGTATATATGTATGTATATATATATATATATATTTACATATATATACATCTATATACATATATATATACTTTTATTGTATTAAAGTTCGCTAATAAATTTTTAGATTAAAATGATGACAAAAATATTGATATAAACTAATTTTATAAATTAATTATTTTCTAAAGAATATAATATTGTGTTATAAATATGGAAATATAATAGAGCAATTTATTACAGCAACTTCTTCAGCAAATCCCTCAAACGTATTTAATCCTGTTCCAACCGCAGTACCTCCTTGAGCAAGTTCATATATTTCCCCTAGTCCATTTTCTATGCGGGAAATAGCAGTTTCAAGCTATGAAATAATATAAGGAATCTTTTTATAACAACCCACAATGCTTTCATAGCCACTAATTTCTTGACCGATAGTTATGGGAGTTGCGTCTTGTAAATGAGTTCTCCCTATTTTGATAACGTATTCGTATTTATTTCGTATAGATGAAAAACCATTCTTCAAATTCGTTAAACTTGGAATCAGCGTATTTTTAGTTTCAAGAGCTATAGAAATATGCATGGTACTCGGGAAAGTATCATTTGTAGATTGGCCTTTGTTCACATGATCATTAGGATGCACTGGTGATTTTGAACTAATTTCTCCTCCTGATATAATTAACTCAATCTAATTTTATTTGATTTATTTATTTAATATATAAGGTTTTACATAGTCAGCAATAATTATAATAATAAACACAGGGTCTAATAAACACAGTGTCTAATAAGCACAGGGTCTAATAAACACAGGGTCTAATAAACACAGGGTATAATAAACACAGGCTCTAATAAACACAGGGTATAATAAACACAGGGTCTATTAAGCACAGGGTCTAATAAACACAGGATCTATTAAGCACAGGGTCTGATAAACACAGGATCTAATAAACACAGTGTCTATTAAACACAGGGTCTAATACACACAGGGTATAATAAACACAGGGTCTAATAAACACAGGGTCTATTAAACACAGGGTCTAATAAACACAGGGTCTAATAAACACAGTGTCTAATAAACACAGGGTATAATAAACACAGGATCTAATAAACACAGTGTCTATTAAACACAGGGTCTAATAAACACAGTGTCTAATATACACAGTGTCTATTTCAAATAAAATCTAATAATTACAGAATCTTATTAACCGAAGGTATTATTAACAGAAGGTATTATTAACAGAGGTATTATTAACAGAGGGTAATATTAATAGAGGGTCTAATTAAAAGAGGGTCTTATTAACAGAGGGTACTATTAATAGAGGGTCTTATTAATAGAGGGTCTTATTAATAGAGGGTCTTATTAATAGAGGGTTTTATTAACAAAGGGTATTTTTAATAGAGGATCTTATTAAACTGGGTCTTATTAAAACAGGGTCTTATTGAAGCAGGGTCTTATTGAAGCAGGGTCTTATTGAAGCAGGGTCTTATTATTATAGGTTCTTAGCTATACTGTGTTTTATCATAAAACTGTCTCAATGATATAAAGATTAATTAATACATGGTCTTATCAATACATGGTCTGATCAATACATGGTCTTATCAATACATAATCTTATCATTACATGCTTTTAATAATACATGTTTTTATTAATCAAGAGTATGTTATTATTTTTCAAAACGTTGTCATTAACTG
>JAQIFP010000072.1:98452-130260 GCA_030141585.1 Ophryocystis elektroscirrha
AGGGTATACCAAACCAGGGAATGCAAAGCCAGGGTATACCAAACCAGGGAATGCAAAGCCAGGGTATACCAAACCAGGGAATGCAAAGCCAGGGTATACCAAACCAGGGAATGCAAAGCCAGGGTATACCAAACCAGGGAATGCAAAGCCAGGGTATGCAAAACCAGGGAATGCAAAACCAGGGTATGCAATTCCAAAGTATGCCATTCCAAAGTATGCAAAACCAGGCTATGCAATCATTTCAAGGTATGCAAAACGATGGTATGCAGTACCAAAGAATGCAGCATCAAATTTTACAGAATCAGGTTGTACAAAACCAAATTGGTTTTAGTCAAAAAGCTCTTGACGAAAGCTCACTAGATCAGCCAAAAACGGAAAAGAATATTCAAAATCAATTAATGCTTAATTTGGCTTCGCAAGCTAAAAATGTGGTTAGTCAAGACGTTATGAATAATGGATGGCCTGTTCAAGATTTCTCTAATGATGGTTTCCAAATAAAAGATAGCTATGATTTTGGTATTCAAGGAATGGACACTCAAAAAATGAATAATCATAACCTAACTACCAAATCGGCTCCTAATCAATCAATACCTAAACAACCCTTGCAAAATAATCCGATGTCAAGTTTATCCATTCAAAATCAAGCAATGTTGGGACAATCAGTATTGCAGCCATCAGTTTTATTACCTCCTTATCTTCATATGCAATCGCCGTTTCCAGGTTCAACGCAAAATTTGAAATCTAATAATAGTCAAAGTTTCGCATCTACAAAACACCAGAACGATCCATCTTTCTTCATCAACAATTCTTATACTTCTTCTTCAGAAACACCCAATAATTTAGCAAACCCATTTGTAGACCAAAAATATTTTTCTCAAGATCTTTACTCTAATTCTTTGAAGAATGGTAATCATAAGGAACCAAATCAGTACTTGCAAAATTCGTTTCAAATGTACCTAAATAATAACTTTGCTGATAATAAACAAATGATACTACAACGAAATTCCCAGGCTTATATTCCACTGAATAATGGATTTTTTCCAATACATTCAGCGTATTACAACTCACCAGACTTAAATTTTGAATCCATTAATAATACGGCCAAAAATTTCTCTAATAATAATCGTAACTATACAAATCTAAATTTTCCTTCAGTTTATTCCAAATTTAATCAGTTTTTTGCACCCGACAATGTATCAAATTTTTCACCAGGAAATAATAATACTGCTTCTGGTGTATTAAACAGCTCTCAAATAATAAACCCGTATAATAAGCAATATTATACGACGCAGCCACATAATTTAACATATCCTCAATTTTGTTTACCGCAATATCAGAGTACTCTTCCTATTAATATTAACCCATATATACCAAAAAACATCATTTGTAAATATTCCATGGATTCTTCTCAAGATTTATCTTCAAAATCCAAAAAATCTATGCCATATCCTTCATTTATCCAGCATGATAATTCTTTTTCGGGTAAGCTTTTTAGTTTATGCATTTTTAATGAATTCCAGGAGGCTTAAAGTCTATGCCCTCATTTCAATCAAAGAATAGTTCCTCTTACCTACCATATAACTCAACATCATCTCAGGATAAAGGATCAATTCCGTCTCAAGTTCGTATAAATTCTTTCAAATCTATAAATAATTGGAATAGTGAAAAACCATCTGAAGTCAATAAAAAATATCTTCAAGATAAACTAAAAATATTACAAACACATAGTGACTTTTGTTTCCCGATTCCAACTACTAAAACTCCATCAAATCCAACAGATTTGTTTCATACATTAATTAACACTAATCTTAATGCTTCTATAGCTGCCGACTTAATCGAGCAATTTAATACATACAAAAATATAATTTTAAAAAAATTTGAAAATGATGTAACTAACGAAACGACATCATTTGATAATAAATCAACTAATTTAGTGAAGAAGAATGTTGCAACAAAAACCATAGCATCGAAAGCTGTCGTAAATGTGCCAAACAATACTCAAACACAACAGCCACTGATTGTAGCTGTGCTACAATTCTTAGACGGTTATAGTTTAAGTAAATGTGAAATGTTGAATTCGCGTATAAGACGCATAATACACTTTGAGTGTTTGTATTTATGGCAAAATATTTGTTTACAAGAAGAGGAGCTGCCACAACTAATTTTAAAAGAAGCTGTGCCACCATTAGCGACGTATTTTAAAATTCAGTGGTTAGGAAGACAAGGTGCAATATTATATCAAATTTACGTCGAAAGATCCCAGGAATTAGAAGAAAAATTACATCTTCAGAAAAGCCATAATGCATTATATAACCAATGTAGAAAAACTTCACACATTTCAGCAGATATAAGATCACAAACACAAGCTCTTGTCTGCTTAGTCAGACAAATACAGGCCGTTCAAAGAGCGACGCCTTACATATATATATCTAAATTACTGCAGCAACCCTGGGCTATAGCTACTGTCAAATGCTGTCAAAACTTAAGATCTACAAAAATCAATTAATTATCAAATGGTAAGCCCTAATTGATATAGAGAAAACATAGTATTTAAAGTAATTTATTCATGATTTTCAATATTTTGATATTTACAGTTAAAGAATTACTCTTTTTTTATTAGCAATGTTTAATTATGTTTATGTAACCAAATTAATGAACATATTTTTATATAAGTTTATAAAAGTGCGGCAAGTTTATGTCTGTTTGAAATATAAACACTCAATAACATATCAATTTTTTATAAATTATGCTTCATGAAAAAAATTAATTTTCTAATATAGATATAAAGAAACATGCATGTTATATTTTATGGTACAATTATAATATATGATATATTCTTATAAAATTTACATGTATTTTATGTTAAACTTTATGGTTAATATTTAAAATAAAATATCCGCTATAACTTTTTTTTTATTTAGAATTAAAATTCTGATACTTTAGGTACTTCCCGACTATGCGCAAAAAAGTCGACGAGCGTGTACGGATACTAATAGATAATGCAGTTAAGTTACAAGAACGAGTTTTGTTTGTTATTATTGGTGATAGATCTAAGGATCAAATAGTCAATTTACATTATATGTTGAGTAAAGCTCAAGATGGTTATAAACCGTCTTTATTATGGTGCTATAAAGAAAATCTTGGATTTAGTTCTCATAAAAAAAAACGTATGAAGCAGTTGAAAAAAAAAATATACACTGGATTATTTGATCCAAATTTGGATGATCCGTTTGAATTATTTGTATCTTCAAATAGAATAAGATATTGTTATTATAAAGAAACTGAATCAATTTTAGGACAAACTTTCAGTATGTGTATATTGCAAGATTTTGAAGCGTTAACACCTAATATTCTATGTCGAACTATTGAAACAGTTGAAGGCGGTGGTATAATATGTATACTATTAAAAAAAATGGATAACCTGAAAGAATTATATAATATTACCATGGACGTACATCAACAATATCGAAAGTCTAATACATTAATTGAACCAAGGTTTAATAAAAGGTTTATACTGTCTTTAACAAACTGTAAAAACTGTTTGATACTTGATGATGAATTGAATGTTCTTCCCATATGTAAAAATTCTTTTACTATAGAGGCATCAACTATTTCTTGTGCTCCTGTCATTTTTAAACAAAAAGTTAAAACATCAGATGATTTGTTTGATTACTGTAAATTTTCTAGCGACCCTCAACTAGTGTCTTTTAAAGAAAAACATTCTCAGTTACCACTATTAGGCCCCTTATTACAATTAACCGTTACATTAGATCAAGCAAATGTTCTTTTTTCATTAGTCAACTTTATTGAACAAAAACAAACAAAGTCTACTGTTTTTCTTAACGCTGCTAGAGGAAGAGGAAAATCTGCTACTCTTGGTTTTGTTTTAGCTGCCGCTATAGTATTGAATTATTCAAATATATTAGTTACAGCCCCTAACCCTGAAAATGTTAAAACTCTTTTTCAATTTATTCAAAAAGTAAGTCTTTTTATTGGGCTATACATAAGAAAAAGTATTCTCTAATTATTTAAATATATTCGTGTATGTACTTATGATCAATATATCTATTAGTT
Organism: Ophryocystis elektroscirrha; assembly: GCA_030141585.1. Classification (NCBI taxonomy): domain Eukaryota; phylum Apicomplexa; class Conoidasida; order Neogregarinorida; family Ophryocystidae; genus Ophryocystis; species Ophryocystis elektroscirrha. The sequence goes on from JAQIFP010000072.1 coordinate 102,527, forward strand.
TATAGAAGTGAATATACACACATAAATTATAATAAAAAAAAAATTAATTTATTTATATTATCAACTAAAGATTTTATTAATAAAGTAAATTTTTACAAATTAATTAATTTCAGGGTTTAGTAACCTTGGGATATCAAGAACATGTCAATTTTGAAATAGTTGAAACAGTTAATTCTAAGACTGCTCAAAAGAGTTTACAAAAAATCATTGTTTTCAAAAATCAACGTCAAATTATTCAATACGTAGAACCAGAAAACAGTTCTATAATTTCACAGTCAGAGCTTCTTGTAATTGATGAAGCAGCTGCTATCCCTGTGCAAATCACTAAAAAATTGTTAGGAAATTATACAACATTTTTGTCAAGTACAATACACGGTTATGAAGGAACAGGCCGTTCTTTATCTTTAAAATTGTTGAAGCAATTAAAAGAAAATAAGTATAATGATTCAACGATTTCTGAGATACAGCTAAAAGAACCTATTCGCTATAATAAAAATGATCCAATTGAAGAATGGCTTAATAATTTACTTTGTTTATATGCAACAGATATACAAAACCTAGAAAATGAATTAGTTTTTCCCGAAAAGTGCAACTTATATTTGATCAATAGAGACTCATTATTTTCCTACCATCCAATATCAGAAATACTGCTACAAAAAGTAATATCTTTATTTGTTACTTCTCATTATAAAAATTCACCAAATGATATTATATTTCTTTCTGACGCTCCCGGACAGTTTTTATTTGTTTTATGCCCAAAAATTGAAGATTCATCTGAAAACCTACCAGACATATACGCCGCTATACATATATCATTAGAAGGTTCATTAACGAATGATTCTTTAAAACAAGCTTTACGAAAAGGATTAAAACCTGTAGGAAATTTAATACCATGGACTTTAACTCAAATGTATTGTGATGATGAGTTCGGACAGTTATCTGGTGCAAGAGTTGTTCGTATTTCAGTACACCCTCACATACAAAACATGAAATATGGATCAGAAGTTTTCAAGCAGTTGGAAGCAATTCTCAAATCAGCAAATAACGAGACGATCTCTGATTCTTTAACATCATCTAATTTACCAGTTAAACAGAATGACAATTCTATAAATAATTTGACTGAGAAAAAAAACTCTGAGTTAACTTTTAAAAAAAACTCTAAAAACACTTTATCAAAACAAAAAAATCTCTCTAACAATGTTCAAGTTAATGAAAACGGACAATCAACCACTGATTCAGAAGATTCAGAAGAAAACGAAACTGTGAATTCGGAAGATGACGACATAGACGAAGAATTAGAAACCAAAATGACAAAAACTAAATTGACTGATTTAGGTCAAAACGGTAGCGAATCTATTAATCTCAGTAAATTAGATTCAGTAGAAGATATAGAAGCACCATCTTTGTTTATAGACTGTACCAAAACACACTTTAATTACAAATTGAATTATATAGGAACATCATTTGGTTTATCGCTACCATTATACCGCTTCCATCAACGGTTGAATTATATACCTGTTTATTTAAGACACACGCTTAACGATATTACAGGAGAACATTCGGTTATTATGATAAAACCTTTAGATGAGACTGTACAAGTCAAATTGTTTTTTGAAGATTTTCGCAATAGATTTATGCACTTATTGGGTACGTGCTACTATGATATTCCTCTTACAATTGCTTTGTCAATATTACAACAAACTGCGTCCCATTCCACTTACCCTCCTGTTACAGTAGATACTATTGCTCATTTCTTAAGTCCGCATGATTTATATCGCCTCGAACGTTTTGTTAACATGCTTTGCGATCGTGGTCTAATCCTAGACCTTGTCCCCACCCTAGCTTTATTGCTCTTTACGGAAAGATTACCAGGGCTGCTGGCCACAATATCGCTTTTACAAAAGGCTGTTTTAATTGGTTTTGGCTTGCAAAGAACAGATGGTAACAATTTATAATAATATATATCCTTAATTGTGTATATATCATAAATAATTATTATAATTATTGATTTAAAATGAACTCTAATAAAAAGTGCAATCACATTTGTCTCTCTTAATTCACATAATATTGAACTTAGTTACATTTAACCTGTCTAGCGTTATTGTGATTGTTTTAGCAAATCAAATCTCTCAAGAATTGCAAATATCAGTGAATCAAGTATATTCTGTTTTCGAGAAGTGTATGCATAAATTTCACAACTATTTTCAAAAAATGTTACATAAAGAATTTGATGAAAATGATCCTGATCAACTAGAGCTTCCAAAAGAATTTCATGATAAAACCCTTGAAGATGAATTGAAAAAAAACGCTACAACTAAGTCTTTACAATATAAAAGCGTAATAACAACTTTTTTTTGAAATGATTTTTTAGCGTTATGAGATCACAGATGAAAAAGAAGAGGCTATTAAAAAGCATATTAAAGATAAAAAATTTGTTGCAGGTAAAGTAAAAACATAATATTTGTTGATATTAGCAATTTAGGTCGTGTAACCGTACCTGTAAAACATAACAAGGAGTTTGAAGAAAACAAAGGATTTTCATTAAAAGCTTTAAAAAGAAGAAAAGTTAAATAATTTATGCTCACTGTAAATCATCAAACCAATAGTTTGATTATACTGAAATCAACTTATACTCTTTCATCATTTCTTTTGCTTTTGTTTGCATAATTCGTTCAATGATATTTTTAGTATTTTTATCGGACAACAATTCTTTCAAATTTTTTGATGCTTCACTAATAACTCGATATTTTATAGGGTCTATAGATGAAACAGCATTATCGGCTTCAGATATATTATACCAAATAGTTACAATTTTTATCTGAAAGGATTCTTTATTGATCCATGTAGGTTCTTCGATGTTGAATAAATTTTTAGAGTTAGTACAATGTAGAAATTGTACTAAAATATCTGGATATATTGTTAGCATTGCGATGCAGCCAGCAGCTGCATTTTGCGATCTTTCATCAACATCATTGATGAATGCCAGTAATAACTGAAATAAAACATTATTGTTATTGTTGCTGTTGTTTATTGGATTACTGCAAATGTAATCAATCCATTCTTGACATGGGGCCATATTGCATAACACCTCTAAACCGCCATTGCGACATAATACATTATCAGATGTTATGACATCAACGCATATTTCGATACCTTTAGCATAATAGAACGAACTCCTGATCTCGTCGAAACACCATGTTAAATTAGTAATTGCTAAACAAGCTTCGTAGTTATACAATTCATAATTATGCTTCATCAAGAATATCAAATGCGGTAAAATATTCAAAGCTAATTCTGACGATAATACACTCACATTAATAGACATGCATATGTAACATAAACATTGTTTACAATTAAGAAGATCTTGATAATAATCCAAGCTTTCATTAATTACCATTTCTTTTTTTGTAAACTCTTTGGTATTAGATATCAGTTTATCATGGCAATCTAATACACTTTTAACAACATTATTTGCCGCTAAAACTTGTCGTATATTAGCAACTCGAGAAAAGTACCAAATACATTCAGAGATTAAGGCATATATGTATCTAGGCAGATCTTTATTAAACGATAGCTCAATAATCAGTACATGTATATTATTTTCTATTAGAGCGCCTGCTACTTGCTCTGACAACTGTATTTCGCCTCTGTCATATTCACCATTTTTTAATGGCTTACATTCTCGTGGTAGCTTATCATACAACATTTTCAATGCTTCCATTTGATCAGGCTCTAATTTAGGTGCACCCGAATCGTTAATTTTCCTATTTGATTTTCGTTCTACATTTTTATCTTTATTGTGTTTAAGCAAGTTAATTATAAAAAGACAAAAGTTTGAAATTAAGTCGACATTTGAGCATGTCATTATATAGGTGCCCATTTGGTATACGCATGATAGTATTATATTTTTCTGTAACTTCAAAATACTTTCTTTGAATGATTTATGAATACTTAAAAAAGTAAGCAGCTCCACAATAAATAAATCTAATTTGTCTTTGAACTTGCCTTCAGCTATTTTCATAATCTCTTTACTGAAATTGTTATCTTTTGAAAAATAGTCTAGTTCTGCGCTCTCCATATCGGTAATTTTATAATCAATAGATATATGCTTCTTTTTTATGAAATACAGCTGAATGATATTATCTAAAACTTCAATGAAGTCGATTAAATCGAATATCAATATTCTAGTACTTTCATCATGCAAGGATAATTTAGACAATATGATGGCGAATTTAATTTGAGTTTCCAAATCATACTTTGAGCTTTTTAAATTAATGGCATTAACAAATTTATTCAATAAAGTTGTTTCTAATAAATATATTTGAATATTAACACATTGTATGGAATTTATGATTAATTCTAAAGCAGCGTCACTAAGAAATTTCTCATATTCCAGTTCTTCATTAATTGCATATATCACTAGCTGTTCAATATAATTTTTTGAGTCCAATAGTTCATTCAGCAAATTATAATCAACTGATGATATTAATAGTAAAGTCTTTAAAGCGTTTTTCAACTGCACTTGATTTGCTTTATTTTCATGTAGCGGCTGTATCAATGTATGAATGTAATCGGTTAAATTAATTCTATTAGTTTCTGAGCGATCTTTATCCGCAAGTAAAATGAATAAATTTGTCAAAGTTAGCTCTGATATAATGTTTATCAGAGGATTTTTATGTGATAATAGTTGACAAAGAGAATTTATCAGTATGCTTAAATATTGGGAATTATTTATTGGTTCAATTTTACTTTTCAGTTGTATATATTGATCGGTAACAGTGTATAATACATTCAATCCTGTATAGCTGATTATATCACATTCACAGCATTCAATTGTAGATATAAATATCCGCAATAAAGAATTATTATTTAAAGTGATGATATCTTTGTTAAGTTGAATACTAATAAGCTGGAATTTACACAAAAGTATCATTAACTGTGAGCAAATCAACGTTCGCAAAAATCTGTTATCATTTTCTTGAATACATATAGTGAACTTAACAATTTGATCAGAAAGAATATTATTAACAGAATATGACATATTATCTACCAATCCTTTACGTATATAATACATCAATTGAGAGTCTATAAATTCAATTTTTAGTTCTGAATATAATTCTTCAAATGCTATCGTTAAAATGTCTTTTGGAATATCTTTTGATAGCAAGAAAGAATAAAACACATATATACTATATTTTAACCGATAATTCAATGTTAAATTGATTGCATGATATCTTTTTATTTCTGGATCTTTTTCAGGAGACTCAATGGCATCAAGCGAATCTTCTATTTTGACTTCAGGACCAAACAAAGTGTGATTCATATGACAATTTAACTGATTCAATACAGTGTTCATGAGAACAAAAATCTTTTCATGTATAAGAGCTTTAATGGATATTTGCTTTTTTACAATACAAATTAACACATTTTTGATGAGCTCGATATAATCTTCTACATCTGATTTATACAGCTCGTTAAACTCGGTTAAATCCTTAACAAGATTTTCCAAGAATTCACGGAATTTAGACAATATAGATTCTTTATCGCAACCATTATTTGCTATTGAAACCATCTTAGTGCTAATTTTCTTTATTAATTCAATTGCCTCTTTATTTCCTGGCTCTACATTTAATAGTTTCATTAATGCGTTACTAGCAGTATTTAACTCAATTCCTTGATATTCATATCCTAATGATTGTCTATATAATAATTTTACATATAAGGGGCGAAATAAATCACATTCAGATAAATTTTTTTCACATATACTTATTCCTTTCTGGGTAATACTGTACAATAGTTCCCAGTTTTTCAAATGCCAAAATGCTAATGCCATATTTGAACATAATACTGCAAAAAAATAATCATAGTTTTCAATATTTTCTTTGGCTATGTAATCCATAGCTTCTTTATATATACTAATTGCTTCTTCATATTTTTTGTTTTTTAGTAGTTGATTGCCTTGTTGTTTCAAGCTCTCTGCATGGCTTGTCATTAAATAAACTGTTCCAGTCCATTATATGCAAGATGAAAGATCTTTACGGAATAATTTAGTTAGTGAAATACTTTTGGTTACTAAAAAATGATGAAAGTTTAGGTATTCAACAATCATAATTCACAATTTTTTTTTTTTTTTATAATTTTTAAACACTTTAATTTTTATATAATATATATGCGGGTGATAACATACATAAATATATTTCATGTAATAAAATATTGTATATGATAATAATTTTACTTATTGTTTTTATAAATGCGTTATATTCAATATCTGCAGCTCCATTTGAAGAAAAATTTATTGAAAGTAATGTCAATGTGATTAATAATAAATTTTAAGCTGATGAGGTATTTTGGAAAACATTATACACACCAGCGAAGCTTTTAGATGAAGCAGAAAAAACTTTGATTAAAGAGAGTAAAAATCTTACTTGTGCTTTCAACTTTATAGATTTGCACATAATTTTAGAGAAACGTTTGAAAGAGAAGTTATTGAAAGATATAGTATTTCAAAAAAGAAGTAAATATAGTATTCTTCATGCTTAAACTACAATTTATTTATATAACTTCAACAATAAGTTTAATCTGATAAATGAATTTAGTTGTAGATATGCTTGGTCATCAGCTATGTAGAATATTCAACTATCGGTCTTATGATATTTATAATGGAAAGGTAAAAGAACACCAAATTATGTTTTATAACTCAGTGCATTATCCAATTATTCTAATTTTTCATATTCTTTCTATTTGTTATGTTAACTTGAAAATTTGAGGAATATACACATTTTATAATTTATGTGCTGGTACTATCAGGTTTCCATAAAATATGGATAATGCGCAGCCATTAAAAAGAACATTATACGTTGGCGGTTTAGACCCAGATGTCACTAAGGAAATTTTACAAGCTGCTTTCATTATTTTTGGTCCCATAAAAACAGTTGAAATACCCATAAATAGAGAATCAGGTATATAATCAACGTTAGTTAATATATATATATGATTATATTTCAATTAAATACATATATAAAAATAAGGCTTATTAATTCTTAATTGCATAAATTTAATCTGGCGGTATATCCATATGTTTGAATATAACAATAATGCACATAATCAGTGCATTCAAACTTATTCCTATGTATCATTATGACATAGAACGTTACTATATTATTTCTTTTCTCTCTAAAATAGAAAGCCTAGAAACAAAACATACCATCATAATAATAATAATAATAATAATAATAATAATAATAATAATAATAATAATAATAATAATAATAATAATAATAATAATAATAATAATAATAATAATAATAATAATAATAATATTAATAATAATAATAATATTAATAATAATATATAAATAGATAAATATTTTTTTAATTTATATGAAAAAATAACATTTATTATTTATTTATTTGCATGATACATATTATCGTATTAGTTAATAATACAGAATAATATCATTTGTTATCTTACGTTTAATTATCTTAAATTTATCAATATAACAAGACTTTATTTGGTTGAAATTTATAGATTCCATTTTTAAGTATCTATTCTTATTTATCAATGATTATAGGAAAACACCGCGGGTTTGGATTTGTTGAATTTGCTGACGCAGAAGATGCTGAACATGCTGTATTCAATATGCATGAGGCCGAATTGTACGGAAAGACATTGAATGTGAAACTGGCGCGAACTACACACCTTGAAAACAATAATTCAAGTAAATAAAATTAATACTGTATTAAAAATTTCATAGGTTGGCAAAGCGATACGTTCAACCCAGTGCATAAAGAAAATGAAGAGATTAAGTCACATGAAAGAGACCAAATAGAGTCTATGTTACAATTAGATGAAATGCAAGATATTTTTCAAAACTCGTAAAGGTGTATATAATTGATAGGAACAAACAAATAATAAGTTTATAAAGTTTTTATCTTTTCTTGACTAAATACCTATTCCAAAAGAATAAACCCAATAAATTTATATATTTTATTTTTTTATGAAGTCAAAGAATGAATTATTAAGTTTATTATATTCAAATATAAGCTCAATTCAATTAACCACTCATGAAAATCAAATCAAATTTGTTGAAATATATGAAGTGAAAATTAAATTAGACCCACAATTCGTCAATAGCGCAAGTATGTTAATTATACTCTTAAGTGCAATTAGATTGTGTTTCTATATTTACTATCACTAAGCCAGTTTTAAATCGCATACTTTATTCCCTTAACTTTACAGTAATAACTGACATTTTACAGACCAATATTTGGTATAGAATTAAATACCATATTTCAAGTTAGATTTAAAATTATAAACCAAATTATATAAATACATCGATTGATTAGTCTTTTATGCAATTTATTGTCAATTTGTAAATTATTTAATAAATGCAAAAAAAAAAAAATTAATTAATGTATAAATGCAGCACTTTAAATATTTTTTTAAATGATATTTATAAATTGCGTTATTTATTTTTAATTAAGTTCATATAATATAAGCATTATATACCTATCATAAAAAAAAAAAAATTATGTAGATTGAACAAATTAAAGCCGTATCTGAATGGTTCACAGATTATTGCACTAAAAACAACCATATTGAACTTACAGTACAATCTCTAATCTCTTTTTTAGAATCTGTTGTTGACTTGTACGTTAAATACAATAATACTTGGCTATATATATATCTATAGCCAAGTATATATAGATTTATATGTTTATTTGAAGTATATTATTTGATTTGCTTAATTAAAACCTTAATTAATAATTCTTTGAACAAAGTTTACATGTAATATAATTTTATTATGAAAATGGAATATAATTTTAAGATTTGCTATAAATAGTATAGTATATATAATGCATTAGAAATGCTGTTTACGCTCCTAAATTATTTAAAGCAAGATTTACTTCATTTATTCATTTTTATGCTAGCCGGGGGACATACATAATTTTTTTTAATGGATCGGTGAGTTTTAATTTATTATTATTTTTTTTTAGAAAGATATAGTTCATAACTATACTTCACAATTAGTTGAGCGCTTTTATATATTCAGTGTCATTCAAAGCGAGTTAGTTGCAAATGTAATTCTTCATCCCCAAAAAATACCTGACGTTCCAGTTAGTTAGTTTGAATTTTCTTATGAAATTTAATAACAGTTAACTGAGTCTAAAGATGAAACCAAACAATTCTTTTTGAAAACCTGTGAACATGTGCAACAAGGAATTCAAAGTATTTCATAAATTGCAATAAATTTCAATTATAAAATATATATATATATGTTGTAAATATATACTGTTGTTTTATCAACAATAATATAGTTTAATAATTCATTCTGTCTACATGTTGAATCAATAAAGCAAAATATCATTAAAGAAGATATATCTTTGTTTACAATATGCATGTTGTTATCATGCGGTATTTTCTTACATGTTCACTATTAGGTGATTTGACCAAAACCTTTAAAAATGGAAAATCATTAGTCATAAATGGATTATATTTGAATCCAGCTTTGTATGAATCAATTTATGATAAAACAAAGTCCAACAAGTTACATTCCGTATTTTCAGTCTTCCTACTATTAAAAATCGTAACAACTAAATAACAGTTAATAACTTGTTATCAGACATCCTCAAGAAAAAATTCAGAATCAACAATAGAGAAAAACCAAAAAATAATAAATGAGTAACTTGTATATATATAAAGAATGCAATTAGACTCTTACTGCAACAAAAATCTCCATTTGTAGTTACACTATCTGTAGACCGTCTAAATATTCAAGTAATTCCACAGAAATAAATGTGACCATTAGAACTATATATACGACATTTTCATGAGTGAGTTTGATAAATGGTTTTGTTCGAATAATTACAAAATATTTTATTCTTAAATATGGTTATCGGGAACGTGTGGATTTCTAGATCCTCTTTCTTCCACTGCAGAGTGTTCTGAAGTTATAAACGTTTTTGCTTCTGCATGTATTCTTTTAGCTTTTAGATTCTTATCAAGTTTCACTCCTTCGCTTAAACTTTCATTCTCAGGTTTTTCTGAACAAAATAAGTACAATTGACTATTAAACTATTTATTACTATTATTTTATTTAAATTTATTGTTTATACATACAACTAGTATAATTTAATACTACAAAAACATAATTATATATATAAATGTATATATATATATATATACGTATATATGTATGCAAATTCTTATAACAAATTATATATATATAATTTGGTATAATAATAAGCATTTACATAATTTTTTTATTTGATATTTACCACTTAAAAAGACATTTTCAGTAACAGGATGTTTAACGTGGCTATTTTCGATAATACTAAGCTGTCCTGTAACTTTCGAAAATCGTTCAGTTATTTCTCCACGTAATTCCATTTCCATATATATTCTTAAATCATTGCCTGTATATCCTTTTCCCAATAAATATGCTAGTTTGGCAAAAGCAGCTTCTGTAGTCAAGTCTTTGCCCTCTATTACCCCAATGTTGTAATATTTGCAACCATTTTCATATGTAAGCAACGAGCAGGTCCCTTTCAAACATTGCGTTACAATTACTATAGTTACTCCTCTTTTGATACCTTGCCTACACTTATATATAATCACACAAATTGTTTACTCTAAAATCTCCAAAAAATTTGTACCCAAGATGGGAGCGGTTCCAGATCCAAATGCTTTTAGAATTATACCGAAAGGAAGTGGAGTATTAAGTATAATGTCTTTAATAAAATTTACGTTAAACTGCGGTACTATATCTATGACCAAAATATTCATGCACATATTCTTAAATATAGATAGCTTCTGTTTTGGGGTAAGCATCAATAAAAAGTCGTTTATTTTGATATTTACGCCGATATGTCCTAAATTTGGGAAATTGGGGCTACGGAAAGCTTCTTTTTTGAAGCAATCTACCTTAGTCGTACGGTTTCCTCGAAAAAGTTTACTTCCAAATAAAACACAGACTTCTGGTACAGTTGTATACGCAGCTATCATTGTGGCAACAGCGATATTGATAAGAGCATCAGACTGTATATGGTGAATAGGTAACATGGCTCCAGTGATAATTACTGGTTTAGACAAGTATTCCAGCATAAAAGATAAAGCTGATGCTGTATATGCCAACGTGTCAGTTCCATGTAGTATAACAAATCCATTATAATCGTCGTAATTCTATACATTACATTAGTCAAATTAATATATATATATATATATATATATTATAAAGAATTTCAAGCAATTTTCCTCTATATTAACTCTAATAACCAGATTATTTGCAATTAATTATATAATAAAGAGACATTTATAATAAATAAATAAATAAAATACGTATAGCCTTATATATACTTATTAAATATTAATGTATATTATATATACATAAATATATAATATTATTAAATATATATATTATAAATATATTATATATATATATATATGTATATATGTATATATATACATGAACATATTGAATATATATAACTTATGTGTGTTGTATAAAATTAGTTATATTATATATCTTTAATAGACATAGATTTATATATAAGCTGTATATACTTTTTCAATATTTTCAGCTAAGCGTATCCAATGCTTCAGGGTAATGTCTGAACTATCTATTAGTTCTTCCCATTCAAGGACTACACAAGTGGGCATAAATACATTATCTAAACTCTTTTGAAGTTCTTTAGATATGAAAGCAGAAGGTCTGAGTGAGGAACTAAGCCCATCATTCATCATACAAATGGTACCCCCCGTAGCAATTATTAAAACTTTTGGTTTTTGCGTCATTCTGCCGGCTATTGGTATCAGGTACAATCGAATTATTATTAATATACATAATAAGATATGATATCTTATATTTCAATTCAATAAAACTTTGACTTTAAAATAATCAAACAGATAATTGATTTAAAAAAAAAAAAATGAAATTAAAATATATATATATTAATTAAGTATTACGTTCTTCTTCAACTAGATTAGGCTTTTGTGAAACAATACTGTATTTTTGCTAAAGTAAAGATTACATAGTAAATTTATAATAATTACATAAGCGACCAAAGTATAATCATGGCAAGATCCACACAAAATAATGAGCATATTCATAGCGGTTTCGTATATCAAAGACATTGTATTCCTAAAAAGTAAGTTTATAACAGTAATAATCAATACTTTTGGTGCTGCTGTAATTCTCCTAGGTTTTCTGTCATTACTATATTCCATCTTTGTGAATAAAGGTCACCCAATTCTTCGTATAACCATGCTAAAGTATAAGATATACAAGGACATGCCTAAAACACGTAAAATTGTATTGCAAATTACATGGCTAACATAATCAACACGCTTAAGCTGAACATCTGTTGCCTCTACAAATCTTGAACGCTTTTTGTAACCTTCCAACAATATTCCGTTCTAGTTACACAAATAAATATGAATTTTATTTAAATTAAGTGTAAAAAATTAAATAAATAATAATATTTAATATAATACCAGTGAATGTAATAACCAATGTTGAACAAAAACTCTTTGAGCTTCAGCATATAAAACCTCTATATCTTCCAATAAGTTCGAGTTTAATTCTTCAATTTTTTCAGCATAACTACATGTATAAACAAAGACTAAGGGACTTACGCATTTTCAACTGTGATATATTGTCTTATGTCATTTTTGGAGGGTGTGTCGTCACATAAAGTACATTGACTTGAAAACGTAGCTTCTGCGGTAACTGTTTCATTTGGTTCTTTTGTAGTCTTGAGAAACACAGTGCCAACACCACATGAAGTGCATCTAAAACCTCGAGACAAATCTTTTGGTGACGAGCATCTGTCACATGCGCAAACAAATAACCATCCACTTAACTTCTCTTGTCTCACTGATAATATATAACCATCAATAAAATAAAATTATATATATATACATATATAGATATAAATATATTATGTTTAAAATATATTTACTAAGTATAGATATAAAATATATATATTAATTATATATATAAAGTATGTATATTTTCTATATATATATATATATATATATACTTTATATATTTGAAAAAAATATTTTACCGTGTGTGGCTTTAAAAAGGTCTTCGTCTCCTATGTAAGAGATAGAAATTTCGCTTCCTTTTTGTATCTTCTGACGAGCTCGAAGAGTAAAAGCGTCATTTGTTCCGTAATGCCACGAAGCTGAAGCATTACAGCTATGCGATAACATGCTGATATCTGAAGAGGCATAAAAATGGTTTTAAAAAACCATACAGTTGTAAAGAACTAAGCCCTCAGGTGCTGCATGATGGCCAAATGAGTTGAATCTCCATACTTGTAAAAATCGTTCATATAATGTTGGATCGACTTTTAGTTTGGTTTTATGAAGAACCTTTATAACATCGTCACTTGGCATTATGCGGGAACTAGGAACCCATTTATCGAGCAAAATTGATTTTTTCTCAGGAGATAAACGCATTACAGAGTAAAGGGCAGCTAAATGCCACATTGGAGGCAAACTTAATTGGGATTCCTCGTGAATTTTTTTTAGGGAATCATACAAAGCTTGATCTAAACTAGGTGTTGCAACTAATACTGGTAGTTCTACAAATATAACTTCTCCTGGCTCAAAGTCGACGAGAGCAAAAGCACATCCTATTGAAACGTATTTGAATATGCTATACATTTCTTATATTGCGAATAATAAACTAAATATATATAATTATATACATACTAATAAATACATATTAATATATTTCTATTAAAACATACATATATATATATGTATATATATATATATAAATATTTATGTATTTATATATATATGTATATATATATATATATATATATATTTATATGTATGTGTATATATATATATATATATATATATATATATATGTATATAAATATATATATGTGTTTATGTACACATATAGATATATTAACATGTCTAAATGTGTAAATATCTAAATTGTCAATGCAATATTAATACTTATTAACTTATATTATTTTTAAAGTTGTGGTAATCTAATTAACTTACGTCCTTTTCCTTTCACGGGATGAATATCTATACGTTCAAATATTTTGTTTGGTGGATATGGCTCTAAACTTTCCATTTCCGCTTTCCAAGCATCAGGAACACTGCTGTCTTGTTGAGTAGTTGTTGGTGCGGATTGATCGTTGCAAGTTGAAGTATATACAGCTGAAAAAAAAAAAAACCGTTTTAAGAACACACATTTATTTGTATATAATGTATGCCTTTATTTAAAAAGTAATTTGTTAAACAAATTACTTATAACAACGTTTTTCAATTAAATAAAATCAGCATTCAAACATACCAGGTGCTTCATTTTCAAAGGACTTCGCTCTACCGTAATGTTCATAAAAACCACTGTCATCAGCTTCTTGATATACACTGCGTGGGTAATTTGGGTAACTCATATCTCTTTTCTTTTCATGCAATGAGTTGTCTGAAATTAAATTTACTTTATAAATTATTTATATTCAATATAAATATATATATACATGTATGTAAATACACAATAATAAAATTAATAATAATAATAATAACAATAATTATAATAATTAATAAAAAATAACTTTATATTTAAATATTGCATTATTTGATTAAACCAAATTTATTATTTTATTTATAACCAATAATTAATTATAATATAAAAATAAATTAATTAATTATGTACCGAATACATTTTACAAATGTTTATTGAATATTGTTTATAAGGCATATATTAATTTATATACAATATGTATATATAAACAATACAATAAGATCTATATAATTTATAGTATAATAAAATGCATGTGAAGATTTACTGGCATATATTAGAGTGTCTATCTCATTAAAGATTACAGTCATAATTGATTTAATTATGTTGAATCATTTGTATGCATAATTTACAAACTATTACGTGCAGTATTGTGTTTCAATGGAAACAGTGTACAATTTTTATAAATATTTTACTTAAATACTAACTAAGTTCCCTAAAATTTACCGTAATATTGAAATGGTGATAAATCTATAGTTTCCTCCACGTTTTCATCCATAAATTCCCAACAACAATCGTCATCCAACTGTGTACCTTCACCCGACAGAATTTTTCCGGTTGTGATGCTAATAGAGTTTTTTCTTTCATTTCTATCATTAGAGTCTAAATAAATATCAATTTTATTATTCAAATAAATTATTTAATTTTTTAATTTATTTTTTTATCCAATATTTTATTTTTTGAGCTTATATTACCCAATTTTTTTGAAGGTATAACTTGTACAGATCTTTCACCAACACACAAAGGCATTTTTGATGTTATACTTAAATTTTATATTTAATTGACTTTGAGTGCTGCAACTAAAGTGTGGCTTGTTCTGAATATGTAATATTACATCAAATAACATCTTAGTTTTTTATTTGCTTTCTTGAACTATACCATTATGTTATTTTAACTAATTCTGTGATTATCTATTTTAATTCTAAAAAAAAAAAAAAATAATTTTATGTTTATGTTTATGTATGCGTAAAATCCGTACAAGAATTAGGATTGCACACAAACCTTAATTTTTCCAAAAAAAAATGACAAAAAAATAAAAACTATACGTTTTTTTTTAACTAAAAAAAATTCATATAACTCAAAGTAATAAAATGTGATAAAACATTGTTTTTATACTTATTTTGGCGTTAAGTTCGTGCAATGTTTGTTGACATTGCATAAATTGCTTATTTTTTAATAAATCCTCGAAATGTGTACTAATTTGAAATGCCATTATTTTCATAATATCTTCCTTGCAGTTTTGTTTTAAGAACTGCATATAAACTTTATTTATATATCCTCTAGACAAATATATGCAAAACTGTTCTTCCCAAAAAATGCTACCTTCTAAAATAAAGCAAATTTAGTAATCCCAATGTTGATGTCTGGTATATAAGCTATTAACTGAGTATATTATAGAAAAAAAAATATACAGAAAACTATAAACACTTGGTAGTAATACTTAAAAAAAAACGCAATAATCAAGTGTATGTATATTCTTTATATACAGTCCTGCAAGATTATAGTTTACATATCTTATTTATATACACTTATAATATAAGCCTAATAACACAGTCAACTAAACTAAAGATAACTTGTAGTATATCAATACATTTATAATAACAAGCTATTACAGTCTATTTACAGAATTAACCACATATCAATAGAAGTACTTTATTTAATTCAAATTTATATATATATATATATGATGATGAATATTCAGATATATAAACCCTTGTTTATATGCATAGGTATTCTAATTGTAAAAGCAGATTTATGAGCAGCTCACTTGATCTAGCAATGCTATAGCGTTTAGTGGTTAAAAGATAGAATGCATGTATAATTTCATGGTACAAGATACACGTGAATACTAATATAGGTAAGTTTTTATTGACATAAATTTTTATCAAGCTATTTCGATCAAGTTTGCATAATCCGTGTAACTTCTGTTTACCGGATACAGTCTCAAACTTATGTATGGATAGCTGTATTCTGCAATTGGATATGGAAATTTGTAGTACATTTCTAATTAATCTTATTAAACCACGATATATTGAAGGCCTAGACCAATTTAGATAATGTTCAAGTTTAGTACAAGATTTACACGTATCATTAAGAGTACTTTTACAATATATACATGTTCTGTCGGGACCATTTTTTATTATATAACTGGGACTGTTCATGATAATTCCTGTAGAGCAAAAAAGTGCTCCAATAGATACGTCGAAATGGCCTTTATTGTTAAAAGTAAGCTTATTATGTTCTTGTTAATAATCTATTTATTTCAAAGAATTAAAAAAAAAATTACACATTAATTATTATTTTTTGACTGTCATGCAATTTATTAATAAAATTTTATACTAGAAATTAATCTTGTATAATATTCAAAACATTTAATTAAATGATATTTACTTTAAATTGAATTAATTAAAATAATATATTTAAACTCAATGTACATTTTTTTTTTGTAGAATTACGACAAAATGAACACAAGAACCGGAAGATATACAGCTCTTCCGCACGGTTCTTCACCTCTAAATCGCCCTCTATCTGAATATCTTCAATATGGCGTAATTAATTTGGATAAGCCTGCAAATCCTTCCTCACACGAGGTACATTTATACAGAATAAACTTTGATTATGAAGTATATTGCATGTATATGGTTATATACAAAAATTACAAAAATTTATGTAATATATAATTTGTTTTATTAACATATAAAACTTTTATAATAATTTTACGGAACTCTTATAAACTTTATTTATAAATTCTTAATAAACTTTTTATTCTCTTATATTTTTGTTAACTACTATATTAATGGTGCATAATGAATTTATTACATGCATATACACAATTAAGCGACATATACCTAAATATATAAATAAAAGTGTATATATATATACACTTTTATTTTATTATATATATAATTAAATATACACACATATATATATATAAATAAATATATATATATATATGTATTATTATTAATAATATTAAATATGTATCAATAAGGTGGTGTCTTGGATAAAAAAGATAATGCGTTGCGATAAAACGGGACATAGTGGAACACTAGATCCAAAAGTGACAGGATGTTTATTAGTTTGTCTGAATCGTTCTACCAGATTAGTAAAATCTCAACAAAATGCTGGAAAAGAATACGTTTGTATAATTCGGTTCCATAAAAAGCCTGAAAGCAAAGCTAAATTCATCAAAGCTCTTGAGTTATTAACTGGAGCTTTATTTCAAAGACCACCAAAAACATGCGCCGTAAAGAGACAATTGCGTATACGGTAAAAAATAATTAATATTTGATTTATAATTAATAAAAGTTTTTATTCAATTAAATAACGATATATTTTATTAATAAATTAGAGTATATATATATGGATTTAACTAAATATGTAAATTATTGACAGAACAGTTTACGAATCCAAGCTGTTGGATTACGACGAGGATAGATTGATGAGTGTATTTTGGGTTAGCTGTGAAGCAGGAACATATATTCGTACTTTATGTGTTCATTTGGGACTGATTTTGGGATGTGGTGCACATATGCAGGAATTAAGAAGAGTTCGTTCTGGCCTATTGACAGAAAATGATTGCCTAGTAACAATGCACGATGTATTAGATGCACAATATCTATACGATACAACTAATGACGAAGCTTATCTTCGAAGAGTCGTATTTCCGCTCGAAATTCTACTTACTTCGCATAAAAGGATAGTTGTAAAGGATAGCTGCGTTAATGCTCTTACCTATGGCGCTAAATTAATGATACCGGGAGTTCTCCGTTTTGACAATGATATTGAAATAGGCGCGATTATTGTTCTTATGACTACAAAAGGAGAAGCCGTCGCTCTAGCTAATGCCCAAATGACAACTGCGGTTATAGCGTCTATAGACCATGGAGTCGTTGCTACTGTGAAAAGAGTTATTATGGAAAGAGACACTTATAATCTTCGATGGGGTTACGGGCCAAGAGCCTCAGAAAAAAAAAAACTTATAGCCGTAAGTTATTTTTATTATTAGTAAATTTATTTGTGTTATTTATTTACTTAACTACCTTTATATTATGCACTATGTAAAATTGCTTATTTTACAGGAAGGTTTTCTTGATTCCAAAGGTCACCCAAACGAAAAAACACCTAAATCATGGCTAACAGTAATAAGTTTTTGTTATATTAGATAAATTAGGTTCAAGGTTATCTTCCTCCCATGACAGGTTCCGATTCAAAGCCTCTAGACACCACCACAGAGAAATCAACAATAGATACAGAAAGAACTTTGAATGAAGAAAATACGGTACATTTCTAATTATATATATATCATAATTTTATAGGAAACTATAAAAAAACGAGCAGATAATATATCCGAAGAAACATTACCTACTAAAAGTAAATTTCCCAAATTCTTTTAACTGTTATTTTGTTAGAAAATAAAAGAAGGAAGAGAAATAAAGATAATGAAGAATAATTAGTGTGCATTAATATATTTTAAAATGAGTTTTTTTTTATTAATGTTAATACATATATATGTATACACGTGTTTCACATTAAAAAAAAACCGCATGAATTCACAAATTATATCCTTCAAACATTGTTAGTGTATATAAAAAAGAAAACTTCAATCAATACTCCTACTTGTGAAATATATACAAATTATTAATAAGATACTTTAATTACGCTCCTCCACGTAGTCGTAAAACTAAATGCAAAGTAGATTCTTTTTGAATGTTATAATCAGATAAGCTTCGGCCATCTTCAAGTTGCTTTCCAGCAAAAATAAGACGTTGTTGATCAGGAGGAATGCCTTCTTTCTCTTGTATTTTAGATTTAACATTTTCTATATTGTCTCCAGGTTCAACATCTAATACTATGGTTTTTCCAGTGAGGGTTTTCACAAATATCTGCATGCCTCCACGTAACCTAAGAACCAAATGTAACGTGGATTCTTTTTGTATATTGTAATCGGATAAACTTCGACCATCCTCAAGTTGTTTTCCAGCAAATATTAGACGTTGCTGATCAGGTGGAATACCTTCTTTCTCTTGTATTTTAGATTTGACGTTTTCTATATTATCTCCGGGCTCAACGTCTAATACGATTGTTTTTCCAGTCAAAGTTTTAACGAATATTTGCATACCACCTCGTAACCTTAATACAAGATGTAAAGTGGATTCTTTTTGAATGTTATAATCAGACAAACTGCGACCATCTTCTAATTGTTTACCAGCAAATATGAGACGTTGTTGATCAGGTGGGATGCCTTCCTTTTCTTGAATTTTACTCTTAACATTTTCGATATTATCCCCGGGTTCAACGTCGAGAACAATAGTTTTTCCAGTCAGAGTTTTAACAAAAATTTGCATTCCCCCTCTAAGACGTAAAACTAAATGTAATGTGGATTCTTTTTGGATATTATAATCGGATAAGCTACGTCCATCTTCTAACTGTTTGCCGGCAAATATCAATCTTTGCTGATCAGGTGGAATACCTTCCTTTTCCTGTATTTTTGATTTAACATTTTCTATGTTGTCTCCAGGCTCTACATCCAAAACAATGGTTTTTCCAGTTAAAGTCTTAACAAATATTTGCATGCCCCCTCGTAACCTTAAAACCAAATGCAATGTAGATTCTTTTTGGATATTATAATCGGATAAACTGCGTCCATCTTCCAGCTGTTTTCCTGCAAATATCAAACGCTGTTGATCTGGTGGAATTCCTTCTTTTTCCTGGATTTTACTTTTCACATTCTCTATATTGTCTCCAGGTTCTACGTCCAGAACTATAGTTTTTCCGGTAAGTGTTTTTACAAATATCTGCATTCCTCCTCGTAAACGTAATACTAGATGTAAAGTTGATTCTTTTTGAATATTATAGTCGGATAATGATCTTGAGTCTTCTAGCTGTTTCCCTGCAAATATAAGACGTTGCTGATCTGGTGGAATTCCTTCTTTTTCTTGTATCTTTGATTTGATTGTATCTACAGAATCTCCTGGCTCAACTTCTAGAGTAATAGTTTTTCCTGTTAATGTTTTTACAAAAATTTGCATTCCTCCACAATTTTTTTCAACAAATAATTCTAATGTAAATAAATTTTATTTAGTATAAATTCAATTAAACTTATAACTGATTTTAACCAATAGTTATCCGGATACTTTTTTCAAAATAAATCTTAAAATAATTAAAAAAAATTTGTTTTTTGTGTGTATCATCAAATCAAACAAAACTTAATTTTACGTTATTAAAATAAAAAAAAAAATTATATTCAATATAAAGCTTGTTTAAACAATTACAGATAATCTTACTTTAATAGAATTTTTTACTTTTTTTTACAAAGTAAATAGTAAAGTATTTTGTGCGAAAAATTCTTAATATTTCAAAAAAGTGAAATTAGTAAAATTTTGAATTATATGCAATATTTTTTGGTTGAAAATAGATTAATTTAAGTGACTTTTAATATAATGTATGTAATTAAAACAAATGATTAAATGCTTCTAAATTGAGTATAATACTCAATTTTTGTTTTAAAAAATAAATTCTAGCATTACGTCATATAACACTATCAATTTTATTGAACTGTGCGCAAAAAAAAATTTCATATTTATTTATAGATACTCAATAAATTCTTATATCTATAATTTAACTTAAATAAAAATTAAGATGAAAATTTTAATTTTTAAATTTTCAAAGAAGGGTTTACAAACATAAAAATTTAGCAGCAAATGTTCTTCATTTGTAGTTCGCCTACACGTAGACTTCAAATAATTTATAGTTAAAATATTACGAATTACACCTTATAATGCGCAAATATTTAAAAGTAGCCTTATTTTCTAAATAATGGAAGAATTATATTATGACTTTTTCTTCTCAAGATGAAGAACTTGTATACTTAGGTCCTCAAGGGCTAGTAAAAAGCTTGAATGACCAACCAGAAAAAAAACTTATAAATATATTTGCAGATACAACTATAAAAAAGAAGAGAAAGTATTCAAAATCTACAAAAAGAAAACCTAAAACACGTAGACTAACTCCTAATCTTTATAAATCTCCCAAGCTAAATAATACGCTTCAATACACATTCAAAAAAAGTCCAATTGCTTTTCAACAAGTATTAACTTCAAATGATAAACCTGATGATTTGA
The DNA here is from genome assembly GCA_030141585.1 of Ophryocystis elektroscirrha. NCBI lineage: Eukaryota > Apicomplexa > Conoidasida > Neogregarinorida > Ophryocystidae > Ophryocystis > Ophryocystis elektroscirrha. The sequence continues at coordinate 124,202 of JAQIFP010000072.1, forward strand.
TAACAAGCATAAAAAATACTGCACAGTATTATTTTGGAATATCAGAGCTAACTTCTTTTCAAATAGCTGCAGTCAAAGCATGTTTCGAACACCAAAATATTATAATTATCGTTCCTACAGGTGCAGGGAAATCTTTGTGTTACCAATTACCGCCGTTAATTCCTCAAGCAAATAATAAATTTACTTTAGTTATATCACCTCTGATTTCTTTGATGGAGGATCAGATTCTTAGTTTGTCTACTAAACAGGTAATTAAAGAATATATTACATTGCTAAATATAATATATCTGTTACTTTTAATACTAAATATAAAAAAACCTTTAAAATACAGCTATAACATAATTTATACGCATAGATTTTATTGTATATTTGCATATTCATAGTATTACCTATTATTTTTTATAAAGATACCGGCCATGACGTTTTCTGGGGGGTGTACAAATCTAAAGAATGCTTGGCAAGATGTGGAAAACTGCAAATACCGAATTGTATATTCAAGTCCTGAATTTTACAAAATTCATGAAGAAAATTTTGCTAAATTGAAAAATAAATTACTTCTTGTTGCGATTGATGAATGCCACTGCATATCCGATTGGGGTCATAATTTCCGCCCCAGCTACCGTCAACTAAAATCTGTTCGGTAAAGTATGCTTGATAAATTTTCTACATTGAATAGAGATGTTTTTCGCAACACCTCTCTTATGTGTCTGACAGCCACTGCTACAGAGGCAGTTTGTAAAGATATAGAAAATACTTTTCAACTTAACCCTTCGAACACCCTATACTTAAAAACGAGTATCAATAGGTAACTGTTTAATTTTTAATAAAAGCGGGCATATATAACATATGCATTAACATAGTTAGATATGTACACTAGAATATTTTCTTTTATATGCATGAATAAACATTCAATATATAATGGTTATTTTTTTTATAACTCGAATAAAATGCTGTTATTTTATTTGTGTAAAAATAATTTATTACAAAATATATGATATTAATTTGACAGGAAAAACATTTTCTATCATATAACTTGTCAAACTACAAAAGATGTTTATGGTTCTTTGAAAAATTTATTAAATCTTGAAGAAAACCTTTCAAACAAACGTCCTTGCGTCAATAATGCAACTGTAAATCCACACTCATCAACAATCATTTATGTAACAACGAAATCGACTGCTGAATCTTTAGCGGAGTATTAAATTATCTGTGTGTATAAAAAATTTAGAAAACTACGGAGTTATGGTGTTTCTGCTGAAGCATATCATGCAGGTTTACCTATATCTAAACGATCACAGGTTCATCAAAAATTTCTATCAGATGAGATTCAAATTGTCTGTGCAACTATAGCTTTTGGGATGGGAATAGATAAGCCTGGTATAAGCATAAACTTTATATACAAATCTACGACTATATGCATTATATAATTAATTGATATATATATACATCTATATATACACATATATATATATACATGTATTACGAGTCAAAATATTTATAAAGCGAGCTAATAATATGTGTTTTAGTTATAATAAGTTGTTACGAAGTATATATCTTGTAGATATATTTTAATAAGTATGTAAAATAATTTAATAATTGGTATATTTAGATATAAGACAAATCATACATTGGTGCTTACCATCATCGCTTGAAGCATATATGCAACAGACTGGCAGAGCTGGACGAGATAGACTACCATCGAAAGCTTATTTGATATGGGCACCTTCCGATCAATCTGCTACTCGAAATATTCTATTATCCAGTTTAAATGCAGAGATGTCCCAAACATATCAAAAACACTTGTAATACTTTAAAATGACTAATTTTCGCACTAAAAAAGCTGACCTAATGTCTTGATAAGCTTTTTTGTTATCTCTAATATCTAAGATGCTCTTTATTGTTTCAGAATGGTATTATTCGAGAAAGTCCTGGAATTTGTTCAAGATAATACAGTATGTAGAAGAGTGAAACTTTTGGAATATTTTGGAGAATCTGTCAATGATTTTTCAGAGCTTACAGAGAACGGAGTGTGTCGCATGACTCTGTAAGCATTTCAAAGGTTTATATACGCTTAGAGACTCAGAAGGAAAAAAGTTATACAGTTGCAATTACTGTGATGTTTGCTGTAACTCAGGAGAATCGTCCATTGATTGTGAAGCAAAACCAATAAATTTAACGTAAGCTTCACTAGTTTTCTTCATCCATAATTAGTTATGAAGCGAGGCTTATAATAAAGTGTATTCTAGCCTGTAAAGAACGCTGCGGAACTATGCTACCTTGCAGAATTGCAATAGGAAGCAAAGGTGCAGATATAGAAAAACGTCGTTTAAATAAGCTACCCTTCTACGGAAAAGGCTCCAATCATTCAATTGCTTGGTGGAGAGAACTAATTATGTTAATGATTCGTAGAAATTATTTAAAAGAAAGCGTAATCAATAATAAATGTATAATTTATTCATTAGCTTATATCTAGTCCTCAAGGAAAATTACAACACAAGTATATGGCATTAAAGCTTACATTTGCTGGATATGTTTTTCATAATAATCAAGCGGCTGAATATGTTGAAAAAAATCCTCCAAAACTGTTGCAGCCTGTTATAAAGCAAATCAAACCTCAAAAACAAATAACTGTAGACAATATAACCCCCGTAGCTTCTCCAACTCTAAGCTTGGATTATATTAGAGAACAACTCATTATGTTACGTGCTAAAGAAGCTCGAGAAAAAAAATGCGCGCCTTTCATGGTAATCAATATACATTATATATATTTATTAGGTTTTACCTATGCCTCTGATTGAGAAACTTGTAGCCTTTTGCCCTACCAAGCTTGAGACAATTCAAAGCTTATTGCCTCAAAACGTTTCATTGTCTTTCTGTGAAGAAGTCAGAAAAATCATAACAACTGCAATAACTTCAAATCCACAGTTAATCACTAATTCCCAAAAAGCAAGTATGTAGACCACATACTGTATATAAAAGAACCAGTTAAAAAAAAATCATTATAATAATAATATAACTAATTGTTATATATACTATAATTATGATAGATAGAGGAGCTATATTACACTCTTACAGTTTAGAAGTTTATTAATTTGAATTTCATTTTATATTCTTTGACATGGCTTTTTACATTGCTAAGCATTTTATGTAATTTATATTTCTTCAATAATTAGTATTCAATTTGTTTAAAATATCTTCCAGCGTTATAGAAAAAAAGAATTTATATTTATACATTATTCATATCACGAAAACTACAGATGCCTAGAAATTTTATCAATTTGTTTTAGAATTATCCATTGGGAACGTAGAAACACATTCCGAAGACGATTTATTTGATAATGGTTCAACTAGTGAAAGTACAGATTTTGAGATTACAAATCTTGACTGGGTCGGGTCTCCAATAAGTTGTACACGTTTTCAAATCAAAATTGATTCCGAATCGGAAAAATGATTTTACAAAAAGCTCTTCTTTTATTTATTACAAAAATTATAATATTATGTAACGACTTCCTCTTTTATTCGGCTCTAAAGATGAATGAAGAACTGTTCTATCATTACCACTAAATTAGACGCTGAATTAAATACGCCTTTTGTATATTCTTCACAAGAAGCACATCTGTGAATATATAAAACGTTATATATATTACTTGGATGATTTTGCGTAATGCTCTAAAGCACATCTTTCGCAAAAATAATGCCTACATCTAAAAGAAATTATGCCATAAAGCTTTACATTGTAACTATAGGGCGGCATTCAGGTAACCATTCCTTTTTACATATTCCGCACGCTTTCGGAATACTAGTTTCATCATCGGAATCAGAATTGTTGCTAGAATCTGAATCCGAGTCTGAATTGCTCGAAGATGTAGAGAGCGGTTCTAAAAGAAAACAATTTCGTAAGCATTTCAAATGTTCTTTAAATTAAATTACATTTGAATTATAAGCATCTTAAAGAAAATAGATTGCAATTTCGGTTATTTATTTTTAATACACCGCTCACTATGCAATTAAAATGATTTATATAAAGTATAAACCATATAAGATTAGTATTGAAACAGTATATTCAAGGAGTAGCAAAATAAGAAAATCACTTTTGAGCAATTACCTCCAGCTTGTTTCCTAGCATTTCGATCCATCTTTCTTAATTTTCTAGCTGCCTTCTTTTGTGCGCGTTTTTGTTCTTCATGCCATTCTTTTTCAATCAACCATCCTGGTTTATAATCAGACCTATCGTGTAAAAATATACATGTATCTACAAAAAAATGAAGCATAAATCAAATTACCTCCAAAACCACAGTATCCAGTTTCCTTATAATCTTTGCAAATTTCTGGGTTCAAATCCACTCGCATAGTCATCCGTACATGTTGATTACCTCTTACAGGTCCATAATGACTAAAGATGCAAATTAAACATTCATAATTACCCTGTGGATTTCCCTGCAGCTATAGCTCCTTCTCTAACATTAATCAGCGGTCTTTGAGCACCCAGACCCCTATAAATTCCTTCTTCCAGTTCTCCAGATAACAACTTTTTGCCGATTTCTTCATTCCTCTCTAAAACAGATCTGTGATCTTGACCAATTTCCGTATCGTAGTCGATAGTTGCAGTAGCGCCTTGATCGTTGCCAATATTCTAATAAATATATATTCGTATACTTGCTGCACCTACCAACTTTTTCTCGCTATCATAAATAACACGGAAATCCTCATCTTTGATTATTTCCGGATCTACTTCTTTCACCTGTATACATAAAAACATTAAGTAAATCAACATATATATATATATTATATATATTCGCTTTATAAATAGCGATATCAATATATAATACAGGCTACTATAAATAATCAATACTGAAAAAATATAAAAATGTCTTTATTCCAATAACTTTATAAGAAAATATAAAGCTAAAACGTATTATATAAGTGCAATAACTAAATTAGTTTTTTTGATATTGCTTACTTTATCAGAAAAAACTTCCAATCTTTTTTTTTTTATATTAGTTTGTGAAGCTAATAAATTCTTCGTTCTCGTTGACGATGTAAAATCACTAGTATCTTCATTGCTCTTTTTTATTGTTTGTTTCGAAACGTTACGTTTCTTAAACATATTAGTTCAGTACAAAGCAAAAAAGCAAAAAATTCAAATTTATATATTTTTAATTCATATTATACCTGAAAATTATGGCTGAAAAAAAAAAAGATACAAATGACTTTGATATCAATACTGTATATCGGAAACGTAAAAAAATTTCTTTTTCTAGTATAGAGCGTTTATTAAAATCAGGAAATTTAGTAAAAAATACGCCTCCCACAGTAAATTACGCAGACAGTCTATGGAATGATGAAATTATTAAAATTTTTAACAAATCAAGTGATCAAGAGAAGAACAAACACATCAATAATATTACAATATACAACGCTGAATCATCCTCTAATTTACAAATATCAGTCGAACCCAGAATCACTGGAGACATTGTTCGCTCTATTGGCACACATCTTAAAATTTTACCTAGTAATCTCCCAAATAAAGGAATCTCAGATGAAGCCGCTCAAGTTATAGCTCGAACTGTCGAGTATCGTTTACGTATAGTTTTACAAGAAGCCAAAAGATTAACAGAATTATCCCTTGACTCAAATCTTCGTAATGGAATCCTTACAGTAAATAACGTATTATCCGCTTTCGAGCTACTTAATATAAGCTTTTCTGATTATGTTCCAAAAAAACTCCCTGAATCACTAGAACAAGGTTTAGAAAATTCATCTTGTTATCTAAAATCATTGCCTTTCGCCTTAAGTCATAGTTTGTCCACTTTACCTTTAAACGTTATTGCCAAGTTATCTGAGTTCTCAAAATGTCAAAAAGTATAAATAATAATTATTAATATTACATAAATATAAAATATTATAAAATATTATATAAATACAATTAATAATTAATTATTATACATAATATATATGATATAATAGATAATATATAGTATATAATATATGATTTATACTATATAGTATATAATATATAATATATAATATATAATATATAATATATAATATATAATATA
>JAQIFP010000073.1:0-12217 GCA_030141585.1 Ophryocystis elektroscirrha
ATATAGTATATAGTATATAGTATATAGTATATAGTATATAGTATATAGTATATAGTATATAGTATATAGTATATAGTATATAGTATATAGTATATAGTATATAGTATATAGTATATAGTATATAGTAAATAACATATAATTTACATTAAGTAATTGCAATAATGAGTATATATAATACGTTATCTATTAGATTTTTTTATTTCGTCTGAGTATTGCAGCTTCCAGAGTATTAAAAAACGGTTATTAATAATAAATTTACGTAGCCAATATGTGAATATTGATTTCTACATTTCTAATTCTATTTATATTAAATTCTTTTTAGAAATATATATATATATATATATATATATATATCTTGATATTATTTAGTTATAATCAGTGCGTATTAAATAGTTAGCTATATAATGGAAATATGTTAGATTTATATGGGTCTCAATTTTTTGATACCTCGAGCGTTAATCAAAAGCGCCGCAGAGGAATAGAAGTGGATGAGTAAGGTTGACTGAATCGATTGGTAGAAATGCAGAATGCATTGAATATCGAGTTATTTACGCATACAAACATCACAAAAATTATTATGATACCGGAATGAGTATATATCCCCACCAATTTAGCAATTTCGTAATACAAAAAATACACAGAGACCGTAAGGGAGATGAGTCTTTACTTGAGGTTTTTACCTACATAATTGATTACCATGTATTTAGTGCTTTTATGTACTAGATGGTACAATATACAAAAGCCCTAGTTTTGGAGGCCTTATAAGACAACGTATCTTGAATTCGGTCCAAAATATGAGTACGCATATAATCTAATAACTGACGCATACAATTTAAATATATCCAAATAGTGTATTATGAAAAATAAAAAAAAAAAAAATTCACAGATTTTGTATTGGACGAAATAAATAATATTGCTTGTTGGTCTCTAATAGAAGGATACGCATGGGGAAAGAAAAAAAAAAAAGAAGAAGATAAGAATATCGAAGAATTATATAGTACTAAAGATAATCCAGATATTAAACGTGTTTTGGAAGATTCTTATGCTTCGTTTGCAAACGCTGCTGTTAAGTAAGCTTTATATATATATAATACATTGTTTTCATATAGATTTAATGAATATGTAGCAGAAAATCCTATTTGGCGTCGTTGATATTTTTTTTTTTTTTTTATTCAACATTGTATTGCTGCTGGAAATTATTTTGTGATTCCTCCTGGAAAAGAGGATATCTATAATCATCTGCTACTGTAGATTCTTGACCTATATCAGAGAGCAAAGATACCATAGCTCCTTGATCTATAAGTTTACCATCTTCATCATACTGGGGTGGTGCTACTGTTTTTCCAGAATATATTGCAAAACATATAAGTCCCAAAAAACTAAAATAAAGTCCCACCATAACATTAATGACACTAGTTTTAAGAGCAGTACCAACTATTCCTAAAAATATGTACAACCCTGCTTTTCCTATAGGTATAGTTAAAAAGCGAAACCATTCATTTGTCCACGGCTTAAACTGATCTATACAGTCCCAATTTTTAGCTTCAACTATCATAATTATGACACCAAAAAAGCCCTGGAAAAGATGAAGAAGATATATACAGGGATTACGAAATAATAAAAAAAAATTCAAAGCAAAAATTGTGCTGGTCAGTGTTAAAAGGAATCCTCCCGTAAAACATAAAAACCGTACTAAGGATGGGCCCTCTTTAGAAAGTGTTTTTTGCTTCTGCTGTATATATACTTGTTTGATAGCTGTAACAAATTGCTTGATTACTTCACTTAAACGCATTAATTTTGGTGATTTAACCGATTGATTTGTGTAATCTTCAAAAGGGGGGGGATACGACTCATCTAAAATGGCTGTTTCTGGGGCTGCAAATAAAGATGGGTCTTCGCCCCCATATCCTGTTTCGTCGTATGCTCTAGGCTGGTACGATGTTGTATATGCTGACATTTATTCTAACTTTTACTGTATATATATCAAATATACATAAAATATAACTTTACTTTGATTTTTCTGATTTTTAAGTGGCAAGCAGTGTGTTTGTAAGAAGTTTATAGAATTAACTTAGCAGGTGCAGCAAATCAACCAAATTCAGACATAAATTTGATAACAAATTTTTGGTTATGTATTTAATAATCTATGTGTATTTAATTAACGTTTTTTAACTTTTTCAAGTATTAAAAAATAGCTCTATTACTGTAAATCACGCATGTCTGTGCAGCGAACCTGACAAGTATGCGATGAAAGTAGCAAACTTCATTCAAAAATAAATTCAAACAATTAAAGTTTAACAGTTTTGTTTTAATAAGGTAATTAAATGTTAACAACGTTTAAAAATTATTTTAATAAGTTTACGTTTTATTTTTAGTTTATTGTATGTCACTCGAATTATTTTACAAATTAATTAAATGGTTTTTTTTTAGAAATTAGTTTTAAGACATGGATAAATCTTTTTCTTTGAGTTTAGAACAGAAATTAGAGCTAGAGAAAGTTATTAAATCAGAAGATTCAAATGCTTTGCGATCAAAACTTGACTTAATTTCTTCCGAACAAAACCTTCCAATTTTGAAAGTAATTATATTTATATGCAATACTTATTTTTGATAAATAAAATTGTTATTTTTTATTTGTGAGCAACGAGTTGTTGTATTACTATACTTAATTAAAAAAGCTCACATACTCGCATAAAATAAAATAATAGCACATTATACATGGCTTAATATTAACTTAATCATTTATGAATATATATAGGAATATTGTCTGAAGCTGCTCTATGAAATACAGCTATTTGAAAAATCCTTAGAATGTTATAAAGTACTTCTTCAATTCACTGGTTACCAAGGAACATATACAAATGAGCAGGGGCGCACTCTCTTGCATCTCGCAGCTTTTTATGGAAATTTAAGTATTGTTGAAACTTTATTAGAAATGAAGGGTGTTGAAATTGATAAGCGGACTCCAGTAATAACTCAATTTATTGTCAATTTATATTAGAATGGTTGTACTGCTCTTTACTTGGCAACCCCTCGGGGTCACTTTAAAATATTGAATAAACTATTATGCAAAGGAGCTGAAGTTAACTGCGTTACCAATGTAAGTATATTAAAAAATGTGTAAAATTAAAAACATGTATGGCTATATTTTTATAGTAACTATTATGTCTACATATGCATATATAGAAAACAATATATGCAAACTTTTAAATCTAATTAATTAAATGTATTATTTTTCTTATTATACAAGTATTCTGTCTTTAAATTGATTTGTTGCATTAATTATTCAGTAAATTAATAATTGCCTACGATATATTATATGGATTATTAAATTTTATTATAGCGTCTATTTGAAAGTTAACTTTTTCTATGATCAATAAATAATTCAAATAATATATAGGAGTATTTTGTAACAACATTGAAATTTTATGCTGTAGTCTGGAAGTAGTCCGTTACTTGTAACTGCTCATTATGGATACATCTCGTGTGCAAACCTACTGTTGTCGTATGGAGCAGATGCGAATCACAGCAACTCTAATGGAATGACTTCTTTGCATATAGCAGCCGAACTTTGCCACTGGGACCTTTATGATTTGTTTTTACGTGAAGGAGGTGATAACAAGATACTCAATAAAAATGGTGAAACTCCCGATGATATAAGGACCAGAAAGTTAAATCTGCAAGGAAAAAAGGATGAAAAGTCTCGCCTTGCCAAAAAAGTATTGAAAAGCAGTATATATGTAGATTAATAACAATATCATTAATAAATACATGACAAATATGCATATAACAATATGTAAATATAAATGCATCTGACTTACAGAATGTGACAGAAATATTTAGTATAAATCAGTTGAATTATTAACATGTAATTTTTCAAGAAAATGAATATAAAGTTGCCTGGAATAAAATCACGAGAACAATCTAGAGAGCCAGCAAAAAAAACACTGTCACCCGTTATTGCATCAGATGAAAATTCTTTCTTCCCAAACAAAAAGCAAAATGTGCCCATCTCGCATGTTAGATCCACGTCGCCCGAGGGAAAAGTTATAGATTCCTCTAGTACAAGAAGTAGTCAATCAATACAACAAGTCCAACCTGAGCATTTATATACACAACCAATTATTTTTTCAAGATAGATCCATTGAGTGTACGTAAACACGTTAATTTGTTTTTTTTATAGTAGGAATATATGATGATTTTGAATACGTTTTCCATTTAACGCTAACAAAAATAATTTTCAAAAATTATTGTTTGTATTCTAGATATTTATATAATAATTTGAATGCTATAGATAATCTCTCTGCTTCGGAATATGTATCAAATTTAATTGCTACTCGGCGATGTTCAAACTGTAAAACTACTAAATAAACCGTATTACTGTTTTTATCTTTACGCAATTTTATGACAACCGTCGTTAATTCTAAAATAGGAAATTCATATTGTTTCCCACTATTTTGGCTTATAATTAGGTGTTTAAAATCAGATGTTAATTGACAGTGTATTAAAGAGTATTGCCTTTTATAGTTAAGTTCTGTTAAATGTACTCCACATACAGCTTCGCATAAAAAATATCGAAACAATTCGCTTAATAAAAATTCCCGAATATGTAACAGTGGTACTTCCTCAAATAAACTGTATGAATCCGTCTCTATAAAGTCTTCCAAAACTTTATTTGGTATAATTGTATCTTTGTATACGCGTAGTTGATAAGAATTTAATTTCCGACACGGTGTCTCTAAGTTTTTTGGATTACAGTAACATGTGCTATCGTAAAGTCTTGGATCTCGAGTTATATGGCCGCATGAATTTCCATAAGAAGAACGCTCCGATAACATTATAAACTTTTCTCATAACAAAACATTTTGTGGTTATCCATGCAATCACAAAAAAGAAGATCATCTACACACATAAAAACTACTTTGTTTATCGCTATTTATATATTTTTTATATGTTAATTAGTTTCTTTATACTATACAATGTGCATACCACTCTGCCTCACTATTATATATATAAGCGTATATTATATAATATATAAAAGTTTGTGTTTACAAATAAATCAATATACTCTAAAAAAAAAAAGAATAACTATTTTGATTAATAAACCAAATCAATTTTATTATTATGTATAAATCAAGACATTATTTTATAAAAAAAAAAAAAAAGTTCAATTAATTTAATTAAAAAATTCATAAAAATGTATATTACACCTTTGGCATAATAAAGTTAACAAATTTTAAAAATCCAGATTATAGTACCATGAATATATGAATGATTTTAAGAAAAAATCAAATATTTTAGAAAAAGTTACGTTAAAGAATTTAATTAATTGCTCAAAAAAAAAAAAGTCAACTACTAATGGTATTAAGTAAAATTTTCATACAATTTAGATATATTTATAAATATAAAACTATGGAAAGAGGCTTTCAACAACGATATAAATGCTTATCGTGCTTTATTAAATGAAAATCAGCTCTATATAAGGCCTTTATCGGCAGATAGGTTGTTAACAGATACATGTAAAATTACTGCAGAACAAGATGCCATTAGGTAACTTTTTTTTTTTTTTTTTAAATTTCTCTAAGACATCTCTGTGAAGAACGGCTTCAACTCTTACAGAAAAGAAGCGTCCAGTTCGCTCAAGTATATTAGAATAGCTTTTCATAGTTTTAGCGACGCCGTGACCGCATGCAACTTTCTAAAGATGAAAGAAATCATGCTCTTATGCTATTAGATAGCGATCCTGACCAAGTTGTTATTAATAAGTTCAATGTACAAATAACAGTGTAAGTTATAGTCGTCTAAATACAATTGTTGAATTTTAAATTCTTATAATATAATATATATAGTTAAACATCCCAGATGTAATTGCGCATCTTCATATAAAATATATATTTATTTTTATTGTATTTACATATTTAAATATTTTACTCTATATTTCTCAAAACTTTATATGAAACATTAGTGATATTGAATAAAGTTTTTTTTTTTTTTTTTTTTTTTTTATTTAACTTTTTATTAGCGAATGTTTGCAATGCCTCCGAAACTCCAATTGGTGCTCCGACGAAATTATCAATATTTACTTACAATTGTTAAATAAACGAAATGAAGTCAGTTTACAGAATAAAGAACAGTAAGGATTATTGCAATCAAATCATAATAAATAATAATAGTAATAATAATAATAAATATAGTTACGTATAATAAGCTTTATATGCAATGTTAACTTGTATACGTATTTTAAGATTTACAAGTTTCAAGTATTTGTACATGTGTTTAAAAAAAAAATGCTTATATGGATGTGAATATTAATAATTTAATTAAATCGATGAATATACTATCAATTTATTAAGTAAACGTTTTCAATATATACATTAATATATTATAGTGCTATTTAACAGATTATGCATTCACATGTTATTATTTGTAATGCATGTTAATATACGAGCATGTATTTAGTATATCTTAAATTAATTATTAATACTTTATTATTAATAAAAATTTATATACGTATTTAGGGTTCCCAAAATATATTGTTTTTCAACTTTTTTTTACACGAAACTTACTGATGAAGATGATACTGAACAATATACCTATGAAAATGTCCGAAGATGGACTTCAAGGTATGCAAATCATTATTTTTATATATATACATATTTAAATAAATATATATATATAAATATATATATATATATACATATATATATATATATATATATATATATATATGAAGACTGTAATTTTATGAGGACTATATTTTTATGAGGACTATATTTTTATGAGGACTATATTTTTATGAAGACTAAATTTATGTACAGGCGAAAGATCGATATATTTGATTATGACATAATATTAATCCCTATTCATCTGCATAAAGTTCACTGGACTCTTGGAGTTATATTTATAAAGTAATTTATACGAAATATATGCTATGCACCAAAAGGGAAAATAGAGTCGCTTATTTAGACTCTATGAATGGAAATTACGGTCCAATTTTTTTTAAAAATATAGCTAAATATTTGATCGATGAGCACAAAGATAAAAAACAATCAACTTTACGTAATTGTGATAAATGGGCTTTAGCAACAAGAACTTTGGTAAATTTTTACAAAAAATTAATTTATTAATTAATCGAAAAAAAAATTAGTTTTCGGAAATTCCTCAACAAAATAATGGGGCTGATTGTGGAGTTTTCGTATGCCAATATTGCGAATGCATAAGTGATGGAAGAATACTAGATTTCACTCATCGAAACATATCAGATAGACGTCTCAAAATGGTATTAGTTTGAGATCATTATATAGCTTTAGGTTTATCAAATAGCCGTAGGAGAAATTTTATAATGTATCTTTTTTTAAATTATTTATAAAGTTTTATTTATTTGTTGTTAAAATATAAATTATATTTTTTTGTTTTTGCAGACCATTATTCTTAACAGGTCCGGTATATCAAAGTCTTAAACTTTCGAAAAATGAATAATAATTTAACAAAAGAATCAGCTGATGTACAAAAAATTTTAAATTCTGTAGTTATGCAGCTATTAAACGAGGTATTGTTGCTGTAATATTTTTTTAAACAATTTAAAAACGGAACGTACTTATTAGATTTTTTTTATTAAAACATTATTTAACTGACATATTTTTTTTAGCAAGTGAAGAAAACATGTTTTAATAAATGCGTATCTCAAAATTTTAAAAAACCATCTTTGTCGGAATCAGAGCGCGTATGTTTAGCAAAATGTATGGATCGTATGTACGAAGCGCATGTGCATGTCATAAATGCTTCGACTAAACAGTCTCAGAAACTGATAGAGCAAAATGTTGAAAACTCAAGCGTTTAATTTACCTGAAAAAATATATTCAAGAATTGATGACATACCAAAAGAATTGAGGAACAATCCTCTTATTGTTACACATAATGGCTTGTAACTTCCTTTTTGTTTTAAGTGTTATTAGATTTCACTGTGACGACGTAATGGCTGTAGCCTTACTTTTACAACTAGATGAATATAAAAACGCTAACGTTATCAGAACGCGTGATGTTTCTATTATTGTGAAAGCAACTATAGCGGTTGATGTTGGTTTACAGTATGGTAATAAACCACACTAACTCCAAATTAATAATTACAATTATATTAATATTATATATATTTATAAGAGTATAAAACAATTTTTATTGTTGCAAAAGTGGATATATATTTACTCAAAGATCCTATATTTTTCTAAATATACCAATCTTACATAAATCTGTCCGTTTACATTACTTATTATTCCCGTAAACATAAGTTTCTTAGATGCAAATAATCTATTATAATAATTATTATTACTATTATAATTATTATTATTATATATATATATATATATATATATATATAATATTGTTGAGTAATTATATAATTTATATATAATTTTATTTGTACAATAAAATATAACTGAGTTTGTATCCGTAAAAGTGTTGTATTAAATATATTTTTTTAAGATCCATCTACTTTAAAATTTGATCATCATCAAAAAATGGAACCGGTTCACTTTAGCGATCAAACGGAAATACCTCTCAGTAGTGTTGGAATGGTTTATAAACATTTTGGAAAAACCTTGATCCATAGATTGTTTGGTGTTGACGAACCGTGGAAATTAGATTTTTGTTATTATTACATATATAAGGTAATGAAAAGAAACGTTGCATGAAATATACGGGTAATTAGTTTAGGGTTACATACACCACATATGTACATTTGAGTAGTGTATATATATATGATTACTTCAATTGTATAATTGTATTAATATAAAGCCTATTTTTAAGGAAAAAATTTATGCAAATTACAAGATATGGCATATACATATATTAATGTCTCTGTACACTTGCTTGTAATTTTTTTGTAAGGTTTTTATCGAAGGCATTGATGCCAACGATAATGGTGTAGCGCCATGTAATGATCGTCCAAAATATGAGCAATTTACTCTATACAAAAGGTTTCTACAAATCAAATTGAATGAATTCGTAGAGTGAGTCAGAGAAATGCACCTTGGAACTCACCAGATGTATATGATAGTACCGCTAGCTCGAGGTTTATAGGAGCGCTTCAAATGTGCATAAATGAATTTTACGAGGTTGCCAAACACGTAGCAGAAGTAGATTTACCATATTTGGACCATGTCAAACAAGCCCTCAAAACTCTTAATACTTTTCACCCTTCAGGACGTATACTTTATATCCAAAACTATACTCATTTCCTTCATGTAATTTAATATATACGCATTATATACTTAACAATCTTATAAATAAATTTATAATTAGTTTTGTAACAATCAATACTTTATTTATTTGTATTATTAAATATATAATAATTATATTAATACACAAGATTATCTAATATAAATTTACATATAATTATACCTACAAATATAAATTCAATTACATATTATTATGGAGTTAATTATACCGTTAAATATAAATGTCAATTTACATATATAAACATACATCTATATATATAATAAATTTTTGATTTATTGTTAATAGCGAGTAATTTCGAAAGAAGAGATTGAAATACAAGGGACACCCGAGTTCGATTATTTACCAAAAAAAATACTAATTTATATATATAACAGTACAAAACAAATATATTCTATGAGAATGAGGGAAATTGAAGATCATGAGTTTAAGACATATATAAATATTCCAAATAAATACCGACGTAAGATTATATATGGACATTATGTATTTTTACTACTTATTACGTGTATATATATTCATACAAATAGTTGATATATAATTATAGCAATTATAAAACTAACAATAAATTACTTAAAAGAAAAACTTTTTATTTTACATATATATATATATATATATATATAATTTTTTTTTTTTGTATGCTAATTCACATATATTTGATTTTGTAGAACTGAGTAAAGAAGAATATGCAGAATTAGGTCTTCCAGGCGTAACATTTGTACATGGAATGGGTTTTATAGCCAAATCAACAAATTTAAATTCTTTATTACATCTAGCCGAACTTTCTATGAGAGATTACAAAGAATAAAAAAAAAAAAAGAAATATTAAAAATAAAATTAAAAAAAACATATATCAAACAGCTTCAGGATTAGAAATAACATTTGAGGAAAAAATTTGAAGACCTAACGGTAGGTATCCTTTGGAGAACACACAACTTATAATTAACGATAAACCAATATAAAAACCAATAGCGCCTGCTAAAACTAAAAATACATGTGCAGTAGTAATCAAAGCTTTAGCAGTGCTAAAAATACCTAATCCAAAACAAAAGCACCCCCCCGCAATGCAAATTAAACTAAAAGGAGAGCATAAATTTCCAGGTAACATGGGAATAAATAAAGCGGCATTAAATAAAGCAAATAAAGTCCATACAAAGTCTACATAATGTTCTGGTGCATTTGGTACATTTAAAACGGCATAGTTTGATAAAACATGGAATGAGGAAAAAGCGAACCACCAAGCCCCGAATAATAAAAATAAAAAAGAACCCAATTCATCTTTTTCTTCTAGTAACATAAATCCAACTAAAAGTTGAGTTATTGCACCAAAAAATCCTCCAACCAAATATGTATGCAACGACTGATAATTCAATAATTCGGAAATACTAATCAGCGCTGTCGCTACTCCAAATGCGATCATGCCTAATCCAGATATGCATGGCTTTATGTCTTTAAACTCTGTTCTCATCAAATTTTCAAAATAGGTACCCAGTAAATAAATTGCAGGTTCTTTTTAGTGGTTGACGGTAAATTAAGGTTTTTTGCTTAGGAATTATCAGAATTCATTATAAAAACCAAAAAACTATATTATACATACTCAAATATTATTACTGTCAGTCATACACTCATCAGACTCAGTAGACGACTCATCAAAATCACGCTTTTTTTTATATATGCAGCATTCTAATAATTAAAAAAAAAAAACAGTAGCTTACTCTTAGATTTTTTTTTTTCTAAAAATTCATTGTCTAAAGTGTCTTCCTTCCATGTTACGTGCTTAGGATCTTGTTTTTTAGATGTAGTATCTTTTACTGATGGAGATTTAACTATAATCACTGAAGAAGTTTGAGGTTGTGTCACAACTTCTGTATATGTAACTGTATGAGTTCTAATTTGCATTAAATCATAATTAAAATATAAAAAAAAATAAATGTACTGTTCCTCGAAAAAATAAATTAAAAAAAAAGAAAAGTTTTTTTTTATAATATTTTTATGCATACAACAAATTAAAAAGGAAAAAAGTTTTGTATACATAAGTAAATAAAAAGTATCAA
The DNA here is from genome assembly GCA_030141585.1 of Ophryocystis elektroscirrha. Taxonomy (NCBI): domain Eukaryota; phylum Apicomplexa; class Conoidasida; order Neogregarinorida; family Ophryocystidae; genus Ophryocystis; species Ophryocystis elektroscirrha. Next base: position 11,286 of record JAQIFP010000073.1, read on the forward strand.
TAATACAGGATTAATAAAAAAGGTGAAAATTACTATGACAAAATAGAGTAAATTCATATATAGTTTTTTACTATGAACATATATTTGATTACGTTTTCAAAAGTGCAGTGTTATTTTCTTCATTTTCTTCTGTTGTGTCGAAAATAGCGAGAATAGTTTCTACGGAAACACCTTTGTAGGAATCGCTTAATAAAAGGCGTATATTTTCATGAGATGCTGATACATCATCACGGCTAATAATTTTTTTTTTTTTTCTTTTTTTTACCTTTTAGAAAGTTCTTCAGTAGGGGGAGCTTGTGTAGCACTAATTAAAGCATCAAATGAAATTTTATGATGTCCGATTTGAGAGATCTTTTCGTGTAATAATTTCGCTTCAACATCACTCAAATGAAGATTGTTAATAATTGCTTTTATGAGATCTGAAAGCTAAAAAAATCAATGTTTAATGTTCAATCAATAATAAAAAGTACTACGAGTAAATATTTCGAGTTTCATTACAAAGATTGAGATTTACAATTTTTTTTTAAAGTAATTAAAAGTTACTCACAAGTATTGTACGGTTTTTCTCAGATTTCAAATGAGGGTAAATATTATCAATTTGCATAGATGATTTTGATGAAATTTGTTGAGCCATTACAGTCCATGCAGCTCTTCGCAGCATATTTCCCAGTGCAAAGCTTAAATAAAATAACATTAGTATATATATATATATATATATATAATTATAGCAATAATTATAATTACAGATAATATCTGATTATTCAATGGTTTTTTATTAATATAATTGATAATTGCTATATATATATATATATATATAAACATTATTGAATAAATGTAAATATATATAAATTTATATATATAAATAAATATTTAAATAAAAACATATTAATTGAAAAATTAATTGCTATATATATATATATAATTATAGCAAT
>JAQIFP010000073.1:12317-26017 GCA_030141585.1 Ophryocystis elektroscirrha
GTTTTTTATTAATATAATTGATAATTGCTATATATATATAAACATTATTGAATAAATGTAAATATATATAAATTTATATATATAAATAAATATTTAAATAAAAACATATTAATTGAAAAATTAATTGCTATATATATATATATAATTATAGCAATAATTATAATTACAGATAATATCTGATTATATAATGGTTTTTTATTAATATAATTGATAATTGCTATATATATATAAACATTATTGAATAAATGTAAATATATATAAATTTATATATATAAATAAATATTTAAATAAAAACATATTAATTGAAAAATTAATTGATATATATATATATATATATAATTATATATATAATTATAGCAATAATTATAATTACAGATAATATCTGATTATTCAATGGTTTTTTATTAATATAATTGATAATTGCTATATATATATATATAAACATTATTGAATAAATGTAAATATATATAAATTTATATATATAAATAAATATTTAAATAAAAAAATATTAATTGAAACATTAATTGATATATATATATATATATATATACATATAAATTAGTATGGCTTATTATATATATAGATATATAGAAATAAAAGTTTCATTTAATTTTTGATTATTTAATAGTTATAACTTAAAGTATTTAATAATATGTTATATACCTCTTCATAGATTTTAAAACGGCAAGATCTATTCCATGGTCCACTTGGGTATTATCTATTCGCAACCATTCATGTTGAAGAGCTTCACTAGCTGATGGACGAAAATCGGGATTTTTTTGGAGTAAATAACGAATAAAAGATTTGGCAGATTCAGAGATTCCGTCCCAACGGGCTGCGGAGAAGTTAAACGCGCCTAATTTAGAATAGCTTCACTCGAATAATACCTCTTTTAATACGGACAAGTATTTCATGGTCATATGACCCATTAAAAGGTGGAGAACCAGATAGAAGCATATATACAATAACACCAATAGACCAAATATCACATTTTTCATGATAACAGCCATCCATAACTTCTGGACTAACATAATATACTGTTCCGTGCATAGCAGTCATTGGAACACCTGGATTAAAAATACGTGAAAATCCAAAATCAATCTACAAATTAATGAAATTAGCAAATATTTACAAGTTTTAAAGGGCTATCTGGACTTTCGTTAGCATACACCCAATTCTCCAGTCTGAAAACACTTTTTTTTTTCCTTTTTACTTCAAATCACGATGACAAATATGATGTTTATGACAGTAATCAATAGCGGCTAACATTTGACGTGTAACATTGGCAGCATCCCGTTCACTGTACTTTTTTCGAGCTGCTAATCTTTGATATAGCTCGCCTCCTGTCAGTAAGGTAATTTTTTTTTTTTTTTTTTTTAAACCTGTACATAGTTCCATAACCAAATGAATAGCCTCAGGTGTTTTATAAACTTCTATTAATTTAGCAATATTAGGATGGTTCAACTTCAAATATATAGAGACCTTTTTAAATAATATTAACTGATAAAAAAATATTACTTCATTGTGGAGAACTGCAGCTTTTTTCGCAACTACGTTTTCTAGCGACAAAGTCTTTATAGCAAAACGTTCATGCGTTATTTTATGACTAGCCACCTGAACAGCACCCGAAACTCCTAAAAAAAAGGTATCAAATCAATTTCACAAATTCTGTATATATAATGCTAATCCATGTAGTTAAATTTATATTCATGAATTTGAGATTACGACTATTTGTTAAAATTTAAAAGAGTCTGTGAATATGTAGAATATAATTCTACAGTTATAATAAATCATTACTATACATTCCTAAATACTCATATATAAACACATGTACATAAATATAGACATATATATACCAAAATACATATACATGCATATATATATATATATGTTTATATATATAAATATATATCCTTATTTATATATATATATATATATATATATATATATATATTTATATAGTTATATGTTTATATATATTTATACATACTCTTATTTATTTATATATATATTTGTATATATGGATATATATTTAAATATATATATTTATGTATATATCCATATACATTTATATATAATTATATATATATATATGGATGTATGTTTATATATATTTATATATATTCTTATTTATTTACATACATAAATATATATATTCATATAAATTTATATATGTTTATATATATCTACATATATTTATACATAAGCTAACATATATGTCATATATTGGTGTATGTAAGATTACTTATTGTATAATAAACATTTATACAGTTATTTTTCCTATGCATATATATATATGTATAGCTAAAATCCACGTAAAAAAGAACTTACCCGTGCCAAGAATTTCTTTGGATAAAGTATAGTTATCTTCAAAATCACTATAATGCAATATACTGTTAGGCTCAGTTGGAGAAATTTTGGAGTTTTGTGACTGTCACTTTTGATATATTTTTTTTTTTATTACTATGAAGTTGGATTTTAGCGAAGAAGGCTGGTGAGAGGAGCAGCAGGAGTTATAATGGGATTTTTGTTTAGTTAAATTATTGTTTGAATTCTTTTTGGATATGTTGGAGTCAGAATCAGTTCGAGCAACTGATTGTCGACGGCGTCCAAATTTCATCCATACGAAACAACCCATTAAATTACCATTGTCTTGCACAAAATCAGTACATTTGGTTATTTGTGTATTTCAGATTTTGCGTTCGCCTGGCAAAGCTGAATTATACTTTGCTTTACTTTAAATATAATTATTTGTATTTTTCATTAACTAATTGAACAGGTTTAACAATAATATGTTTAGTAAAGTTTTGTTATTTATTCAGTATACGTTCTTTAATGTATATCGTGAAAAAGCTATTAAATTTATTGATTAACGTATATACGGGATAAAGAGCTCAAATCAATTGAAATAAAAATAAAACAAAATGTAGTAATGCAATTTATAAACATTAAAAATACGTAATAGCTAATACAATATTATAAAACGTAAATATTTGAGACTTATATAATTTTTGATTATAATGCAAATTAACAGATAATGGACCTATGACAGAAATACAAATTATAAAACAAAGATTTCCCAATCTATGTGATAAAAACCAATTAGAAAGCTTACAGAGATGTATAGATGCTACGAACATATTATCTAAAAACTGTAAAAAACAAGTTTCAGAGTATGAGACCGTATTAAAAAATACCGGTTCTAAGTTGAAAATTAATCATCAATGTATGCATTGATAAGTACTTTAGTCTAATTTGATTGACTATGTGTATTGTAATTTATCATAGCTCTAACGGATAAAGTAAAAGAAAAAGAAGCAAAAGCAAAAGAAGCAAAGGCCGCTTACAACAAATTGGCTTTAGAGTTAAAAGACTTGAAACAAAAAACCCGAATTCTCGAAAAAAACATAGAGGTATAAATAGAGTTCTCATACATTGTTTTAGGGATACGAAGATAAATTCAACCAATTAACTGCTTTGAATAAAAAATATACTGATGAAATTTTATCTCATAATTCTTCGCGTCAAAAATTAGATAACGAATCTCAAAAAACTTCAAACCATTCTAGGTAGGTATTTTTTTATCTTTTTTATATATTTTTCATCCTATATACTAAAATTTTTTTTGTATATATTACTATAGTTTGCAATTTGTTCTTTTGAAGCACAAATGCACATTTATATACATAGATATATATATACATATGTATATAAGTGTATATGTATATTTGTATATATTTATATTTGTATATATTTATATTTGTATATATGTATATCTATATAAATTTATATTTGTACATATGTATATCTGTATATATGTATATAACTATATATGTATAAATGCATATATGTATATGCGTATTTCTGTATATATGCATATGTACACATATATATATATATATGTGTATATATGTATATGTGCATATATGTATGTATGCATATATATATATATATATTTGTATGCATGTATATCTATATAAATTTATATTTGTACATATGTATATCTGTATATATGTATATAACTATATTTGTATAAATGCATATATGTATATGCGTATTTCTGTATATATGCATATGTACATATATATATATATATGTGTATATATGTATATGTGCATATATGTATGTATGCATATATATATATATATATATATATATTTGTATGCATGTATATCTATATAAATTTATATTTGTACATATGTATATTTGTATATATGTATAAATGCATATATGTATATGCGTATTTCTGTATATATGCATATGTGCATATATATATATTTGTATGTATGTATATTTGTATGAATGTATATAAGTATATATGTGTGTAAATGAGCATAAATGTATATATGTATAAGCATAGATGCATACGTAGAGACTATAGATGATATATTTGCTTATTTATGAATATATTCATATATGTGTGTATACATATATTTCAAAAAAAATTTTAAGCTTAATTTTGCATGTTTTAAAACAGAAAGGATTTGCTCAAAAAAATGTTTGGAATTGAATGGCTAAATTGGCAAGAATCTGATAGCCCTATTATATATGTTGAGGCCAGTAAGCAGCACATATAGAAAATATGTTTTTAAGGGTTTACTGACCCAAAATCTGACAATGAAGCATTCCAGCTTCCCATTACTAAATTTAATGCTCTTAAAGATCCTTCCGTAGCTCTTAAAGTTATTGAAAATATTGATTGGGTGTGGGCAGAAATTGAAAAGAGCGAGTTCAGTGAATCGTTATAGTTTCACCAAACAAACTTTGTATATCCATCTGTAGCTGTTCTTGTAAAGTTCGCTCTAATATGCAAATTATCAACTTGATTACTGTAAAGCTGTATATATGTGTATATATATATAAAAAAAAAAGTCTTTTATTTTTTTTTTTTTCATTTTATATGCCTATCTATTTGATGCATGCTTCAAAAGTTATAATTACTTTAAAACACACTAAGTTTGCTAAAGTGGTTATTTAATCTATTTATCATTGATAATTATATGAATCAGACAATTAATACATTCATAGTCTATTAATTATATAATATTGAAATAATATAAATAATAATAAAAGCATCTTATTGCATATACATGTATGTAAATATTAGATATATATATATATATATATATATATATATATATATATATATAGAAAGGATGAAAACAGTTATTCATTTGATAATATTAGCATACATTCATTTATATGCATAGACTATATAGATAGTAATTTATATAAAGTATGAGAAACTGCTCACAAATACGCTAATAGTTTTATGTAAGGAAAAGATTTGGATAATAATAAGCATCAAAAATATTTAATAATTTATAGTTTATGTTAAAAATACTTTACTTGTTTTTTCGGAAGTCCATAAGGGTAATCCAGGTGTATAATAATTAAAATGATCAGCTCCACTATATTATGTTATTATGAATATCGAGCGTACCTGACGGGAGATGAATACCATATTTGAGATTGTATATAATGCTTATTAATAACTATAGTGCCTTTATTATTTGATAACTGAATTTCTAAAGTTTCGAAATCAATTAAATTCACATTCTCTACGAAATTGCACTGATCTAACTGATCAAATAGCGCTTGTAACATTGAATTAGCATCAATCTGATATTTCATATTATATTTGCTAGGGAAAGTGTTTTCAACTTTTCCACTATTATTTGTCACAACTGTACGAGTTCCGTAACTGATGTTATATGTATGAGAATGTAGATTTGGATATTTTGGCACATTTTTGAATAATTTGTGGTATAGACGACAAATCCCTAAATTATTTAATCTCTTAAATACCAGGATTGACATATTTATATATATATATGTATATCTATATCACTGATGAAAAAAAAAAAAAAAAAAATTAACTTACTGCTTATACTAAATATAGATTACTGTATTTAGCGATGACTCTTTTTGTACAGTACACAGAACAATAACAATGTGTTTTGCTATATTAATCATAAATTATGCAGACTAACAAATATATCAACAATCGATAATGAAGGCGGTACAACAGGTATTATTATTACAGTATAGCAGCTATCATATAATATTATATTTTTTTTTCTGTTAAGTAGGAAAAAAAAATAAATTGAAATAACTTTTTTTAAATATTTTTAATATATATATAATTTTATATAAAGAATAATTTTCTTATAGTAGTCTAGATTCTTCCATAATATGGAAGATCAAAATAAACCTACAGATATAGCGGATGCTAATGTGATAAATGAAGCTAAATCTCCTGATGAAGAGACTATGAAGAACGAGCCAGTTTGTGAGAATGTCGATAAATTGACTGCTTTAGAAATGCTTCAATTATTGAAAGAGTATAAGGTATTTATTTTTTATTTTTTTTTTTTTTTTTTTTTTTAGAAACGTGAATTTTTATATATAGCAGAGATAACAAGTTTACAAAAAGAATTATTTATATTATCAAATGGCAATTATACAGCTACTGAAAGACCTGCAAACATTCCAGTGACACCATATTATCCTGTTCTAGATTTATGCCAAGTTGCACTATATGATCCAGCGATTAATTTAGAAATCAAAGCTTTAAGGAGTAAGTTATATGAACAAGCCATGGAGTTAAGGAAAACTCAGGATGAATTGAAAGCAGCTACATACACTTCAGAAAGGTAATATAAAAGTCATTAACGTACCTCACAATGTATATAATCATTAAGTATATCATATTATTATTACATATCATTTACATGATTGCCAGTTGCATATATATCTATATATCCATTAGTATACTTATATTTATTTATATATTTTTTTTTTTTTTTTTTTGTTTACGTATGTGTATATGCTTAAAGTTATTCAGTTGTTTTTAACTTAAACATGTATATATGTATTTCTTGTTAACTCAGTGTAATGGGGCGGCGTTTAATAAATAAGTGTAAGTCGTTACAAGAGGAAAATACAGATATTGGAAAGATGCTACTGGAAAACCAACTTCAACCTTTACAAATACAAACCAATGTTTTAGAAAAGCAACTAGCTTTTTTCAAACAGCAACTTAAGTACTAAATTTTATGGTTTTATTATCAATTACAGACTGTTGCATGAAATGAATGCTGATCTTGACAATGAAAATGAAAGACTTACCCGTCAAGTTCAAGAATTAACAGTACTATACAAGGTATATTGATTATTATAATTAAATCAATTATTATATTATATTGTAATATAACAACAATATATATTTTTTACGAAAATATAGCAAGATTCTAGTAAAGATATTAAGATATATATCTTTATATATATATCCATATTTCCGTGTAATAATAAAACATATATATATGTTTATATTAATATGTATATATATATGCATATATAAATATATATATATATGTATATATGTACATGTAAATATGTATATATAGATATGTATATATAGATATGTATATATAGATATGTATATATAGATATGTATATATAGATATGTATATATAGATATGTATATATAGATATGTTTATATAGATATGTATATATAGATATGTATATATGGATATGTATATATAAATATGTATATATAGATATGTATATATGGATATGTAGATATAGATATGTATATATAGATATGTATATATAGATATGCATATATAGATATGTATATATAGATATGTATATATAGATATGTTTATGTAAATATAAATATGCATATATAAATATGTATATATAAGTATGTATATGTATATGTAAATGTGTACAAATATGTAAACATAAAAATGTATTTATAAATTTATATATTTATATCTGTGTGTAGTTATATAAATGTAATAGATATATGTTTAGCACCTTTTTTTTTATTTCAATTTTACTGTTAGAATGTACAACAAGAACGCGATGCTGCAAATGCAAAATTAGAAAAATTAGTCGAGAAAAAGCCGGCAACAAAAGAAAGGCAAAGTAGCTCATATCGCAGGTCAAGTAGTCGAGATAGTCATAAAAATAGAAAAAGTGGCGGTGATTCATCGCGGCATCACAATAAAAGCAGTCCCAAAAGAGAGAATTCTCGTAGAAGCAATCGTCATACAAGTAGAAGGGATATTGATTTTATTAAAAGGAATGATAAACGGAAAAGTTCAGATATGTGAAATTAATAGACCTCTTTATTTACTTCCAACTTTTATAAAAAGAACTATTAAACTTCAAATTTATATACATATATATAAACCATAATTTATTGGCATTACTGCAATTATTCTTATTCGAGTAAAAAAAAAAACAAAAAGAAAAAACTATACGTTTTCGACCAAGTAATATATTCTTTGGTAAATAGTATTTCCTTTATTATTGATCGTTGGTTCCATAGCAGTTTTTACTAAATTGTAGAACTCTAAACTATTTAATAAAAATTGGATTTCGCATATGTCTAATAACTGAAATTCTTGATCTAGCTAACTCAAAATGAGACGTTTATTTTTTTACCAAGTTTACTGTACAGCCTCCGTAATATTTGATCATTAAATATCGTATTCGACTTAACAAAATTATTAGAAAAGTTACATTTATGTTTCCATCCAACTGCAGCCATCTAATCGGAAAAAAAGCATTCTCACAGAAAATTTATACTTAGTTGTAATTACCAATAAATTACTATTTATATATAAAGTTTGTTCTGAGAATCTCATCATATTATTTAAATTTATATAATAATGATATAGATTGTTTCATTAATAGGGAATATACTCATATTGCACGAAATATAATAAAATTTACACCTATCTAACATATAAAGCAATTTTATATTATATTTATATGAACATATAGTTTGCACATAATTTAAATGTTCAAGCGTATATAATATATACATAAACATATTTGTGGATTATATATAAGTATATATAGATATATACAGATATGTATAATTAATTACAGAAATATATAAATATATATAGATATGTATAAATTTATATAAATATATATAGATATGCATTGATATATACAATTATATATAAATATATATAGATATATATAATTATATATAGATATATATAAATATATATAGATATATATAAATATATATAGATATATATAAATATATATAGATATATATAAATATATATAGATATATATAAATATATATAAATATATATAGATATATATAGATATATCCAGACATATATAAATATATATAGATATATATAAATATATAGATATATATAGATATATTTAAGTATATATATAGGTATATATGAATGTTTAAATATATACGTGTATAAATTTACATTTATATATACATGTTTGTAATTTTGTATGTATATAATATATATATGACTTGAGTAAAATATTTCACATATAGTAAATAATTTCATTAAGTATCTAGCATATATGTACTTATATCTTTTAGATATAATCATAAAATGCATATATTATTTATTATTAATAATAATCTATGCTAGTTGGTGATAACCGAAGACATGTATATACATATACGAATTATATATAAATGTAACCATGTAATACTATGTATAATTTGCTATAATTACATTAATAAATATGATTATACAAATTATATACATTTTTGAATTTATAATTCAACGGACTTTTTAATTTTACATAATTATAGAATATATAAATTAATTTGGGCTGAATTATTAAATAATAGAAATATTAATAATAGAAATACTTACGTTACGGGAGGAACCTTGAGAGGAGTAAATGAGGTAATTTCAGCGTTAATAAGAATATCCGGGCTGTGGAATTGGTATAGAAAAAAGCTAAATATAAACCGTATTGCAACTACATACAAATCCGAAACGGAAAAATATGAAATAATAAATTTGAGAGCTTCGTCAGAAGAATATTTTTTATAATGGTATATTAAGTAAAATATATCAACTTGGAATTTTGGCCCCCATAAGGCCCATACAGTGTTAGGAATAGTATATGGACAGTCTCCCACATTATTGAAGCTCATATTTATAAAATGATTTCTTTCTTGGAAAGGTAAATCTTCCATAAATTTATTTTTATATTTATTAATATATTTGGTAGGGTGCTGTATTTCTATAGAGAAAGAATGAGCAGCGGAAGGTATCATGAACAGCCAAACATCTCCTTGGGGTATGCGAACTATACATTTCAAGCTTTCCAGCACGAATATGTAAATGCAGAAAATACTGAAGTTTTGGGTATAAAATTTTTGCGAAAACTGACTATAAAGATGTGGCATTTGAATACCTTGAGGATGATGCTTTAAAATCAAGGCATATATATACATTAACTCATCAAATTTGATACTTTCTAAGCTTAGCTGATCCGCAAATAGATTTTGATAAACATATGTTATTAATTCACACATATTAGTTTTGAAAATATCTGTGAATATATCATTATTCTTATTAACAATATGAGTCCATATATATTGTAAGGATGGTGTAATTGGGACATACGATAAACTTATATACATAGTTCTTATATCCTCAAATATTTGGGACAGACTACTGGAATCATTTATATTAATGTCTGCATTTTTTATAATAATATTTAAGAGCACGCTGTGAACATCTGCAATATTACAATTATATTTAAATTCCGTATAATCATTGTATACGGGAGTCAGAGAATGAGGATCCATATATATCATAGGTTTATTATATATTTCTGAATGCATTGCATGGGAAATAAAAGGATTGGAGAAGTTCTTAGGATCTAATAAATCAAAATCTGCTACAAAACCAAATTTTTTAGTAATAAATTCTGCTTTTGGCAAAACTCCAAGGTAGCTTTTATTTTTGTCAACAGAAACTTTTAAGGGACTTATACGTAAATCAACTACATCAATATTTTCCGAATTTTTTAAATGCTTATTTATGCCTCCTTCACCAATTTTAGATATATTAGATATCGAATTATCACTGGATAATGATTCATTACTCGAAATGTCAGAATAATCAAAAAAAGAGACAGTCTCTCTATTCTCAATTTTCCATGTGGGTTCCACTGAACTGCAATCATCAAAAGCAATGTATTTGATCAAATTATTCAGTTTGTATTGGGAGCTTAAATCATAGTCACGATTTATCACTTCAGTCGTGAAATCTGTCGAAAACATAAACGATTTATAAATGCTCAGTAATTCTGAGGGTTTTCCAAATAGAGCTCGTCTTGCAAATCTGTTTAAAGTGTAGCGGCAAGACTCTTGCAACGGAAATTTTACTCCTTGTGCGTTTTTGTTTTTAACTATCAGACCCTATAACCAATAAAAATTAAATTTAACTATAACCATATCTCTATATTACGGACATAATAATTTTGTTTTGCAAAGCTATATAAATATATATATAATATTATATATATATATATATATATATTTATATATATAATATATTATATATATAATATAATATAATATTATATATATATATATATATACACAAAATTATGTATGAATTGTAAGGATACACACTATCATAACTATATATATTCAAAAATATATATAAATAATGGGAATAATCATTATCGAAACTATATATATATATATATGCAAATATACGTATGAACAGTAAGGATAAACGCTTTCATAAATAAATATGGAGACATATGTTTAAACAGTAGGTATGTACATCACTTTAAATATATATATGTATGGATATATGTTAGTCGATGTGTATTATTTATGCCTATGCATTAGTGTGTAAAATTTGAGGACAATTTTTGAATATAGTTTATTATAGAGTACTTTCAATATTAGAACGTTCCATATAGCCTGGACATCTTCGAATTTGAGAGATTTGATGGAATTTGAAGCCCATTCCGCAGAATAGCAAAAAAAAGATGCCAGTAATATTATCTAAAGAAAAATTATTAGCAAATTATTAGAAAAATTAGCAATCCACGTACATTGAAATGAGTATGGTACGTTTTGTATTCTTTTAAAAACCCAGTTGTGTTAGATAAAGGAAACATTAATTGCTGAAGCTCACAATTATCAAGATATTGATTAAGTTCAACATTCGGTTTCTTGCGGAAATGTAGAAAAACTCTTTTCGTATAATGGTAATATGGGGAAGTAAGTAATGTTCTAAAGATATCGTGCACTTCCACTGGGGAACTTATATTCGGAAAAGGCACTAATGTAAAAAGAAACTGTAAAGTTAATAATAATCAATTTTTGTTCTATTACTTCCCATATTGTATGCGAACTTTGTGGAATCTTCAATACTTTGAGTCCAAAAGTCAATTTTTTACTATGCATCATTGAGTTAGCGTTTATAGGAATATTTAGCTTTGCATGACTGAGTTAAGTGCTTACAAACACACAACAACTTACTAATAAGATATCCACAACGATTCTGCTACCAAAGATAATTTTATAAATTTATACACATCTTCTCTTGCCATAGGCTTTTGCAAATATACCGATATGTTCTGTTGCAATAACAAACTATTTATATTATTATATAATATTTTATATTGATAATATATATATATATATATATATATATAATATAATAATAATAATAATAATAATAATTTAAAAAGTAATAACAAAAGTATTAGTATTAATAATAGTAAAAATAATAGTAATAATAGTATTATTTATAGTAATAGTAGTAATAATAGTAATAAATCTATATGATATTATTTTCTGTAGTATGGAGACTCATGATAATATATATATATATATATATATAAACTTATTAAAATATCACATTTATGTAAAATTATAAATATTTGTATGTAATATATATATATATATATATATATACTATTAGCAACAGTGTTGTTATGAATCCTAGTATTGATATACATGTGATTAAATAGCCTATATATATAAAAAAAATGAATAAAAAAAGGAAATACTCTTTTTTCTAGAAAGAACAAGAAAATATACAAAAAACTTATTTAACTAATGTTGAATTAAATTATTATGCAGCTTTAATGAATAATTTTACATAAATATTCATTAACAATTTTTAAATTAACTAAGATATGAATACTTTAATAGATTCTCGATGTTCTGTTTCAGCCGAATTATTATTTGTTTCTTGATTTTTGATAATATTACTCGTCAAATTAACAGTTCTTAGTAAATATTGTGTAATTTCATCCCTAGGCAAAAAAAGGTGGTTAGCTTGAGCAGTAATGTCCATGAAATCTTCACCAACGCATTTACAGGCAGAGGAGGTTTTGTTGGCAAATATATTTGCTAAGGAGTTATTTATTGCATTTTGAATATTTGTGAGTAACATTGTTACGGCTAGATTCACTTCATTTGAGCTCAATTCATCAACTAAGTTATTTCTTTTCAATATCTGATACAAAGTGTTATCTAGCTGCTTTCTTTCGTATGGAAATAAATGTATTTGACTTGTCCAGTTTTTTTTCAGAAAGACCGAGTCTTTTGCAGACTCTAGTATTTTATCTGATCCGTGTGTTTTTTTATCTTTCAATTCTTGATTATTCAGATCAACTTCAGCCTGAGTATTTATTCAAAATGTATCTTTCTTATTACGTTATTTATGTGTAATAGATGAGCTTTTATTATAAAAATCTATATTAAATGAATAATTTAATTCTACTATATATACTATATGGACTATATATACTATATGGACTATATATACTATATGGACTATATATACTATATGGACTATATATACTATATGGACTATATATACTATATGGACTATATATACTATATGGACTATATATACTATATGGA